>PVKZ01004192.1:0-93606 GCA_004027375.1 Macroglossus sobrinus | reverse complement strand
TCTTTCTTTCTTTCTTTCTTTCTTTCTTTCTTTCTTTCTTTCTTTCTTTCTTTCTTTCTTTCTAGAAAGACCCATTCCTTCAAACTTAGATAATTACCTGAAAACAAGTGACTCGGGTCCTCTGGCTATTGATAAGGATCATTGAAACTCAGTGGCCTCCTTGGCAGGAATGGCTTTAGGCTAAAACAGGGCTCTTAGAGTTGGAGAAGGGAGAGGACCTTTAACCCAAGTTTGTTCTTTCTTTTATGAAATGTATTAACTAAGCTTGTTTTCCTTTATCTGCTTGATGAGCAAATTAATGATAGAAACATAACTAGACACATGATTCAAATAACAAGTTTGTATCTTTTCCTTGTCTAGAGATTGAGGCGGCACTTCGGCAGGAAACCCAAGGCCGTGTCCTGACTAAGGCAGAGAGGGAAAGAGCTCCATGAAACCCCAGTAGGAAGAGACTACGACCCTCCTCAGCAGGAAGCAGGTACGGAAGAAGAAACCTCCTGTCCCTCAATATCCATATTAATAAAAAGGGGGGTTATGGCTCTTAGAAAAGGGTTAGGTTGAACAGTTAGTTAAGGGATTTGGGGGCTGCCTGCAAAAATGCTGAGGTCATCCTATTCTAGAAAGAGTTGGCCCTAATACACCCACAATTAAGCAAGCCGGAAAGCATTTGGGGGCTAAAAGTAACTCATACAAGGAAACAAGGAAGCAAATAATTGGGTTCTCGTTTCAGCCAGTCACTCACACCTGCGCAATGAAGAGCTCGACAACCTTCAATTCACCTGAGTCTCATTATCTTATCATTATAATAAGATGCATATGCCCAGAAGTTTATTAATATCATAATAACACACTGAATTCTGGGGGCAAAGATGAGCAGAAAGCAAATGATGAGTCACTGAGTCCTGTCAATTTTAGTTGTCAATCAAGTAAGCCCACCTCTCTATAAAAAGTAACCACCCACAGCAAATAGGGATAAAAACCCCCAAGTCTTAGTTACTGTGCCCTGGAGCCATTTTTCTCTTGCTCAGGCCCACTTCCACGTCTGGAGGTGTGCTATCGCTTCTAATAAAGCTATTATTTTCTGCTATACTTCAGCGTCTTGCTCAAATCTTTCTTCAAGACATCAAGAACCTGGACAACATGTCAAGAAGGGAACCCCATTCTCTGGTAACAGCCCCTGTCTCTGCTTCTATCTTTTGTGTCTGTGTCACTCCATGTCCAATTACTCATTGCTTATTAGCGCATTATTTATTGGATGAGGGCCCACCCTAATCCAGTATGCCCTCTTCTTAACCCGATTACATCTGCCAAGACCCTCTTTCTAAATAAGATCATGTTCACAGGTACAGGGACTAGGACTTAACATATCTTCTTGGGGACACAATTCAACCCAGAACACCCATCATACACAAAGGGGGTGTTTTGATTCAACTAAAAATATTTCAGTTACCTTTGTATAAATGAATGAACAAGTTTCGAAAACTTACCTGTATCTTACACTCTACTGGGAAATGTAAAATATATATCCACTTAATTTGAGAAACATGTACATTCTACTATTGCTATAATAGCAAAGATTTTTGTAGATGCATATTAATTATGGAGAGACATATGTACCCACTGATCGATATCTCTCTCTCTCTCTCTCTCTCTCTCTCTCTCTCTCTCACACACACACACACATACACACACACACACACACATACACACACACACACACACACACATTCCTGCATGAGAATGTAATGAAGCTTTACTGTGTTGCTTCTCTTGCTCTGTACATATACACATATACAAGCTAAGCACATCAAAAAATGCTTGACCATCTTTGGACACATTCCACAAACCAAGGTGTGGCATTGGAGAAGGACAATCTTCCATTAATGAGATTCAGAGTGCACATTTATTAAAAAGTTAAAGAATAGAACATCGAATGACACATTTCAACTTGTTCTCTGCCCTCTCTCTTTTGTTTCTTGAATCAGATGTTCACGGATGTTATTGCTAACTATTCATCAAAACTGTGCCTTCTTCATCCTGTGCATACACCTGGATGACATGTTTTAGCCAGAGCTGTGACCATAGACCTGACTTCAAGTCAATGGAATGTGAGCAGAAGGGATGTGTGCCATTCCAGGCGTGGAGCATAAAAAACTCCTACATGTGTTCCCTCCTGCCTCTGGCTTGCGTGAGACAAGCAAAGCATCCTTAGAAGCCCTGTGCTGAAGGTGTGAAAGAGCCACCAGATGAAAGAAGCCTGAGTTCCTAAATCACCGCTTGGAGATCGTGACTACCTACATTGAGCTTTATCATGTTCGATCCAATATATAACTCGGGGTTGTTTGTTATGAGACCTAACACTACCTTAACGTAAATACATTCACTACTTGAGCTCGCGTAACTCAGGCTAGAGGAAGGTGAGAAGGACTGAAAAGAAATGTTATTATTGCTTGATTGCAAAGCTCTCCCCACTCCACTAATGCCACAGCATGTGAAGCTAATCACTACCTTAAAGGACTTCCAATGAACGGCTAGATTCCGTACATATGACACAATGCCATGCTTATTTCTCTCTTATTTCAAGTTTTAGCCTTGTTGCTTTGTCTCTTACAGCTTCTAGTTCAGAGTTGAGAACTATTGAAATGCTCAATATATGTTTATTGATCTGTGGGTAGACTGATTTTCAGGAAAGCCAAAAAAAAATTTACTAGCTTAATAAGTTTTGGTGTACTTAATGACTTTAAAAACTAGTTTAAAATCCACAAATGAATTAAAAACATAAAACATTTATGTATAAACTTTAAGAACCAAAAATACTATTAAAATCAATTTAAATGAATATCATTCTTTTCATTCAAGGAGATGAAAGAAGGATTTTTCTCACAGCATTTTGAGAGAAGGCAGGACATTTTTAGATAATTTATTTTAAAATTTTTTTTTTAAATTTATATGCTGTCATACCTCTTCTAATTTATCAAATAGAGTTAAAATTAAATTCAAGGGAGAAAACTACACACTGTTTCTCAAATGTAATCACAATAAATAGGCTCATAAATACAGAACTCAGGCCATTGGTAAATCACTTTCTATTCCTGTATAAATTCTGTTTCACAACCAGGTATTATGCTAAGGAAAATATAATTCAAGTCCAAGTCAGATTAGCCACAGTTTAAATGATCTACAAGCCACATGTAACACGAGGAGATGAGGATGAGCCGAAAGACAAAATGTAGTAGAAGGCACGGATTTGTCCCTGCAGTGGCCACACTGTCCTTCTGTGTCCAGATTTTCTGGTAACAAAACCTAGCACTTTGACCTGAGAAGAAGTTGGAAGACCCAGACTAGACTAATTATACTATCCTTCTGTCCTCAGACATTGTGGAAGCCAGGATGACAAGTGATGGTCAGGTGACAACTGAGATCTCACCTGAAATTGTTCTCTCCCTGGGTTTAATGAGACAAAACTTCTTTACTTTTCTGGTGGCAGATTAGCTAAGCTGAGCTGAGAGCTGCCTTTGTCTGTCACATGAAAAAGGTTATCTGGAAGGAAGAGGATGAGGTCAGCACAAATAAAATGCAAAGATGCCAGCCAGAAACGGAAAGAGGGTTCGTCTTGAGAGCATGCCTGCGGAGTTTTGATAACTTTTAGGGGCTAGCATTTAGTCATTACTGAGGTTAATACTATCCTTTGTCCTGAATTTGCTTTGGTGAGTCTATAAAGTCCCATTAGTTAATTATAGCTAGCTTGTGTTAGACCATTGTCGCTTTAAATTAAAAGGCGGTTCCTATGTCAGCAGGCCCTAAAGCTGATGTTTTCTTCTCGCTCTGACGTGGTCATACTTGCTCCCTGCCAGTCTGATTTTCTTCTGCCCTCGGTAATATAACTTTGCTATTGCTCTGAGTCTATTTTTTCTAATTGTTTTCCAACAACATATTAACAGGATTACCTTGTACTACATATGCATGATAAATGTTCTAGCTGGTTAAGGATATTTCTTCATATTGTGGAAATCTCATAAATGTCTGTGGATAATCTACCTAAAATTCTAAATTTTCTGTCTCACAGAACTGCACATCACATGCCACTTCATTTAATAAGCTAGAAAATGGTTTACAAAGTAGATTCAATGGAATTGTACCACCCTGGGGGGCATTTTTATTGATTTAGTAAATGAATGTTTAGTTGGTACATAAAGAACTTTTCATCTTCTTCCTAGTATCCTATAAAGGTTGGGATTCTGGAAACTAATACAGTAAGAATAACAAAAATAACATCTTCCAGGATTCTTAAGTAGTCGGTTGCCTATTGTATAGAGAAAGGGTATTTGCCAAATTTAGAATTAGAAAACTTCAAGGACATATTGATTTAAAGTGAAAGAAACATAATTCCAGTGATCTCAAACAAGCTTAATAACCTCTAGTTTAGTTGTAATTAATACTGATCTTATCAATGGCTAAGTCATACCCACAGAGGAATTTACATGGACTTAGTCATGAAAATACAACACTTCTTATCTGTTAAAAAATTTAATATTTTTTATTCCAGTATCTTTGCAGTTCTTGTGCTTCCTGAACTCTTATCTTATTGCAGGAGGGGAGATTACTGTAATTCCCTAATTATTCATTTCCCAAATCCTTATAACTAAGAGCTTGAGAGGAACCAATAGTCAGCATAACATAAAAATATTTGTGAATTAACTCTTTAATAATAATACTAGTGTTTATCAAAACATCTCACCCAGCTTTACAATGGTGTCTATTTTTCTTCCCAGTGGTCCTGAGGTCTTTTCAGTTACAACATGAAATTGAAATTTTGCAAATGATATAGTGTTTTATAAAAAAGAGAGAATTTTTTTTATAGAGAATAGCTGGAATCACCAAGGAAATTATTAAAAAATGAGAATCTAGTAGGTTTAAATGTATTAGCAATTGAAGAAAACAAATAACAAATATAGGGATGCAAAATGATTTGGATTTCAAAATAAAATAATATTGATGTTTGGAAAAAGCAACAGAACTCTTAAATATTTTTGCAAAATAACCCCCTGTATATTACCCTCCTGCTATAATGCCACTTGTAATCAAAAATGTTATTTTGATCCATTATTAATATATTTTAAGAACTGCAATATAAATGAAATTTAATAATTTAAGTTTTGCTTAATAAATAAAAATTTTCATATTGTTAGTTTTAGTTTTAGAGCCAAATCCTCAGAACTGAATTCATTTTCAGTGACCTTTTCTTGGTTCCAATTTTCTTTTGATACTAAGGACTCCTGTGCCTTTCTGAAAGCCCTCATCACATTGTGCCATTTATGTTTTCTGTACCGAACTGAACTCTTCAAAGACAAGTACCTTCTTTAATTCATGTTTGGTTCCTCTAATGCCTAGCTGAATACTTGCTCATTATGTGGGTAGAATGGATAAGTAGATAAATCTAATAGGTATTCAGCATCTACCTTGTCAAAGGCCCTAGAATTTCCACGTAAGGTTAATGTCTTGGGTCCTGATGACCTAAAGATTCTATTTCTAGAGGCACAGACCTGGACCAGGTAATCTCTTAAAGCCCTTAAAAAGTATCAATCCTTAGACTATTTTTCATTTGCCTTCCTTTGAAAATATAATCTTTAAATATATATTAAATATAGATAATCGTCAACTCACTTTAAACAAACAAACAAACAAACAAAAGGCTCCCAAGAGATCCAAAAGAATGAATCACTTACAAAACTATCTCTTATCACTGACAAGGGCCAACTTTTAGCTGAGAGATCTACAATACATCTTCCAAGTGTTACAATACATGCTTGAGAATGGTCTAGTGCACACTCTAGGAGCCAGAGGCATGATATGCTGCTGCCAAAAAGGTCTCAGGACAGTCCAGTAAGTGTCTAGGAAGCTGGCTGGACTTGGAATGAGGTTGGCACCAGAAGAGTTTGCACACCCAGCCCGCAGTTGCCTCTTTGATTCACTTAATGGAAAGAAACCCTAAAGGGGCCCTCTCTGGCTGGCCTGGAACTATATGGCTCAGACTAAACATATTAAATTCATTACAGCAAATTGGTCTTTGGCCCCTGGTGGCTACAGAGCTACAGGGAGGACAAAGTCCCTGCTGCTGTCAGGATGTTGGAAATCTGCCACCGCAGATACAAATGGAGGTGGAGATGGATTTTCCAGAGATTCAAAAATGGGAATCATTATCCAATTAAAATAGATTGATTTAATGGCTTAGAGGATGATAAGACATACCCAAAGAGGGCCCCACAAAGCGCTTTTGTGAGCTTGAACAAGCACACTGAGCACCACGCAGGACCGTACAGCTCTGCATTTGGAGGCCTCTGAATCCCACACTCAGGTTGTTATTAACAAGGATATTTTATACCACCTCTCTGACCTAAAGCAACAAGAGGCAACATAATGCAATTTACTGATCATCTGCAACATGCCAGGTGTCCTGCTAGGCATGAGGCTATGGACATGACTTAAAATGCTCCAAGACCTGCATCTGGCTTCTGAAAGAAGCGAAGGGAAGTAGGTTGAAGTATTGGCTATCTCTGGTTTAGGTGACTCTTATACCACTTGTTTATCAAGTTCAGATGTTTCTTTAGAGGAAGGTATGGAGACACTGAGCAGAGAAGCTGAGTGACAGTCCTAGGCACAGTTGGAAAAAAGCAAAGTTATATTCACAGAGTTGTGCAACCATCACTACAATAAATTTAAGAACATTTTCATTGTCCCCAAAAGAAATCCCATGTTGGAGAGGTGATGTCACCAAGACGGCAACATAGGCTCTACCTGGCTTCAGTCTCCTTCACAAGACCAACGAACAATTATCCATAGACAAGACACCATTGTGAAAATACCAGAACATGGGGATGAGGCTGAAGCATCCCCTTGGACCACAGAGACCAAAAGGAGCACAGCAGAAGGGAAGAGGAGAGGTTTCACTTCTGCTCCTCCCCTTGCTGGCTCAGCATCACACTGAGCGGGCCCTCATGGGGCTATGGTTTCTCCAGTGGGGAAAAAAGAAGCCAAGGAGAACATCCAACTCCCTCAGCATTGTGGGACACTTTCCCAGGGTGCCCAGTAGGGTCTTGCCTGATAGGGATCACTGTGGGGTTTGCAGAGGATCAGATGGAGACAGAGAAGGAAAGTGAGGCTGATGGCAACCAGCACTCAGATCTTGACAGGTCATGTCACTGCTTGCAGTGGTGCTCAAGCAGAGACCCCAACCAGTGGCTCTGCCATCTATAGAGCCTAGTTCAGTGACTCTGTTTGTCCAGGCAGCTTCATTGGCAGTTTTGCCTGATTTCGGTCTCCAGTCAATGAGCATGGAGCTGTTCTATGGCCGTGCCTAGGCAGAGAAGTAAGTCTGAAGCCCCATCCCACTGCTGAGGTAACTGCTGGTCTCTCTCCACAAGGAAGGTGGCCAGATAATCCTGTGCAGCCCATCCAATAGTCCCCTTGGGCAGCGAGCCAAGCCAGCAACCCTACCCAACTGTTGGGCACAGCCTCGTGCCCTGAATAACCACGGAGGCTGAACAGTGACCCTGGACGCCTCAAGGACCAGCTTGTGGCATGATCTCGCCATGGAGCACAGCACAGCCTGCAGCTCCACCCCACAGCAGGGCCACCAGGCAGACCTGCCTGACTGCCGAACACAGGCTGTGGCCCCTGCACACAGAGATCCCAGACGGCGACCTCACCCACCCAGAGCTCAGACAGAGACTGCACCCAGGCGAGGCTCACAGCCCCTCAACCACATCCAGCTGTGGGGTACAGCTGGAAAGACTGCCTGGACAGAGAACCCAGCCAGCGACCTTGCCAACAGCAGGCATAGCCAGCGGCTGCTTGATCACAAAGCTCAGCCTGCAGCCCTGCCCGATCGTGGAGTCCAACCAGTGGCAGTGTCCCGCCCAGGAAAAAAGGCTGCTACCTCGCCAGACCAGAGGTAATTATGGAACCCAGCTACGGTCCCACCAGACCATAGAGCACAGCCAGCGGCCCCACCCAACCAAGGAGGCACACAGCAACCACTCTTTAATACGGTGATCAGCCAGCAGGCCCACCCAACCATTAGAGGCCACACAGCCGCACTTCCCTGCAACCTCAGAGCAAGGACAGTGGCCTTCCCCAGCTGGAGAGCCCAGTAGCAAGCTCTGCCTGCTATAGGCACCACCGGCTGAACCGTCCAGTTCACCAAGCTCAGCTGACTGGTGAAAGGTTTTTCCTGCCACAGCAAACCTGGACCCTTATCTTAAACAACTCACAAAAATTAACTCAAAATTGATTAAAGACTTATATGTAAGACCTGAAACAATAAACATAGAAAACCTAGGGAAATTTTCTTGACATTGGTCTTGGCAATGATTTTTTGACTATCACACCAAAAGCACAAGTAACAGAAGCAAAAAATAGCCAAGTGGGACAACAGCAAACTGAAAAGCTCCTGTACAGCAAAAAAAAATGATCAACAAAATGAAAAGGCAACCTATGGAATGGAAGAAAATATTTGCAAGCCATTTATCTGATAATGGGTTAATATCTAAAATATATAAGAAACTCATAAAACAAGAAAAAAGAATAGCCAAATTAAAAATGGGCAATAGACCTGAAAATATATTTTTCCAAAGAAGATACTAATGGCCAACTGGTACATGAAAAGTGTTAAACATCAGTAATGTCTAGGAAATGGAAATCCAAACCTCAGTGAGATGTTACCTTATTGCTGATAGACAACAAATAACAGCCATTGGTGAGGACATGAAGAAAAGGGAACCCTTGGAGGCTGTTGATGGGCATGTAAATTGGTGTAGCCACTATGGAAAATGGTATAGAGGTTTCTCAAAAAAATTCAAAATAGAACCGCCATATGATCCAGCAATCCCACTCCCATGTATATATCTAAAGAAAATTAAATCATGATCTCAAAGATGTATCAGCCCCCCATATTCACAGCAGTGATATTTACAAGACATACCAAGACATGTAAAACACCTACATATCCATGGACAGATAAATGGATAAAGAAAATATTATATATATTTATAAATATATATATATATAATATTTTCTTCATATGTTCTATCATATCTTATTTTCTATCTCATACACACACACACACACACACACACACACACACACACACACACAACAGAATATCACTAGGCCAAAAAAAAAGAAGGAAATTCTGCCATGTGCAACACATGGATGAATCTTGAGGTCATCATGCTAAGTGAAATAAGCCAAACAGAGAAAGACAAATCTTGTGTGATCTCACTTATATGTGGAATCCTAAAAAACTGAACTCATAAAAACAGAGTAGGTTGGTGGCTGCCAGGGGCAAGTGGTGTTGGGGAGACTGGAGGGAAATGGGTGAAGGTGGTTAAAAGATACAAACCTCTAGTTATGAATATGTTCTGGGGATCTAATACACAGCATAGTGACTATAGTTAACACTGCTGTTTTTGCACACTTGAAAGTGGCTAAGAGAGTAGATCTTAAAAGTTCTCACCACACACAAAATAAATGGTGACTGTGATATGACAGATGTGTTAACTCATCTCATCGTGGTAATCATTTCACTATATATATATGTGTGTGTGTGTGTATATATATATATATATATATATATATATATATATATACACACACATATATGCAATTTCAGGTTGAGCATTTCACCTAGAAGGAGGACTGCTTCCATTGCAAAGGGCTGCTGCAAAACTTGGGGGTAGAAGCTACATAACAGGATATCTATTAATGTATTAAACTTATTCATAATTTTTCTCTTTAAAAAGAAAATGTGAGTTGCTTTACAAAAAGCCAATTAACAAAAATTAGTAAAACAGAAATATTAAGTCCTATACAAATAAAAAACAAGATTGCAACTATACCACTTCAAAAGTGTAAGCTAAATTTTTGCCTATCAACATCATTTCAGCCAAGGCAAAAAAGTCAACACAATTGGTTACATTTCTTTCATATCAAAAAGAAGGAGTTAAATCAGTTAGTTAGTGAAGAAAAAAGTCTTTTGGATGCTAGCAGAAATTTCTCACATGGCACTTTGTCTAGAAAGCATTTAAGTGATGTAATGAACAATCCTCCTACATTTTTTGTATAGCAAATCAAAAACCGAATGCCAACTGTTCCTTATAGCAACTCTTGCTAAAAGCTGAAAGAATACTAGTAAAGCAAAACTTAAGGGTGGATAAATTTCTGCAATTTAATAGCATAATTTGAGCCAAGGTTAGGACTCAGAGAAGTAAATGGATCCTTGGAAAAGTAAATGGACAGCTTAACCCTTCATGTTAGAAATCTCACAGTTTTCCCTTTCTTCCCACAACCCTTGCATCAATAGCACCTTCTACAATACACAATAATTTTCAAATAGGTAGGGCAAAGGCAATGAAAAGGCACTATCATATACTCCGGAAGTGAAATGAAGTCACTGCTTCAAGTGACATCTCACTTTCCTCACTTGGCACCTTTGGATCAGGTAGATGAAAGGCTATTTATAAATTAATCTACAAAGTGCTATTTAATAAACACGGTGTCCTTGACATTGAATAGGTGTTAATTAAAGGAATGACAGCTTCTTTTGAGCTCAGATTTAAGCAAACCAACTGAATAAATAAAAGAATATTAAAAGTATGTTCTTTGTTATCACTGAGAAAGCATAAGTGTTGGACAATTTTTAATCATCTTTTTTATGAGCTCACTCCACTAAATCTATAATGTGAAAGAATAGAGGAAAAGGAGCAGAAACTGTAGTCCTGGGTAGTTATACTTTACCATAGTTTATAAAAAAAGTTTAGGCCATAAAAACCTCTATTTAGCTCAAGAGATCTGCCATCGTCCTAAAAATTATTTTTCTCTTATTTTGTTCCTTATGTGCATGAAGCTGAGAATCTAAGTTTCTAGCTATGGAGGATGTAACACTGAACAGCCCACAAGTACAGAATCGCTCTGGACACCAGGTGGCAATGGATGCACGGCAGAGGCACCTGCACTATTTCCCTCAACTCCTGCTCCCACTCAGCACCGAGTCCAGACGTTGCCTCTTCAACATCTCCCACATCTTTCACATCTCTCCATTCAACACTCTGGCTCTGGTCTCAGGCACTGTCATCTCTTCCCTGGCTACTTAAATGGTCTGCCAGCTGGTCTCCCAGCTTCCTCTCTGTGGTCACCTTGTCACATCATCCACCATGACTGGACTCAAAAACATGAGCATGACATTCACCTGGTTAAAAATCTTCAATGACTTTCCTTTATGCTTAGGACTGAAACACATGCTTACAAGCATGCACATGTGGACATACACACATGCACACACACATATACAATACTAACAAACGAATCATAGATTCCGGGTTTGGGGCTTCATCTCGGCCCCTCTCCTTCCTCACAGTCTACCCTGCAGATAACAGGCTTCCTCAGGTTTGCAAACATACCCTACTTCATCCTGCCCCAAAGATTTACCTATGTTGCTTCCATCTGCCAACTCCCTTTGCTTAAATAAGGCCTCCTCTTGGTCTCTGCTGAAATATTATTTCCTCCATGACTATGGCCTTCCCAGACTCCCCACATGACTGAGGTTGGTCTTTATCAGTTCCTGTAGCACTTCTCTATCACACTTCAGAGCACGCTGAGCTACTTATTCAATACCTATTTTCTCTAGTAATTGAAATTTTCATGAAAGGAGAGAAAAAGTCCTTTTGTTCAAAAATATAGCTACAGATTCTAACATAGTAACAAATACTATTCTTTCTATTTCAAAGACTAGATTGTTGAAGCTTTGAGAGCCAAAATTATTTGTCCATAGTCTTTAACATAGCAAGCAAAACTGAGCATCTAATTTTTGTCCATCATATTCAAAACTCTATATTTTTATTTTTATTATTTTACTTGCTTCTTTACCTATGACTCAGAGGCAAAAAAAGAAATGAAAGAAATAAGTTTTAGGTACCTATTTTATTCTATATTTATGTTGTTTTAATCAATCCTTGCTACCCTGTGTACTATTCCAATTTGTCTCTGTGACTAGGTGAAAATTCTCCAAGGTCAAGGATTGTGTCTTTTATTCTTTTGAACACTTAAGATACAGCCTGAGTCAATCAAGAGAATAGTGTGCTGATGAGGATTTGCTGAGTGTTTGAAGACTAATTGTTTGGAAAACCACCTTTTGTAAGAGAGGAAGTGGGAGGACTATATCACACAGTCTGGTATGATAACATGGGCAATTCATGTCCAAGAGCAAATATATACACATGGATACTGTCTATATCAAAAATATAGCAACAAACAATAGATAAAATATATAAAGACACACTTGGGCTAAAAAATTGAGACCTCTTCATTGGGAAGAAATTGGTCATAAATACAAACTGGTGAGCAGACCTAATGCCATGGGCCTGCTGGGCCTGCTACTGGAGGGTGGGAAGCAAGAGAGAGGATGCTTAACAGGCAATGGGCTCCTAAAAGCGCTACAACTTAATGCGTTTACTAATTTTATAAAATAGTCTGATAACATAATAATAGAAATATGTTTAAAAACTCAAAGAGATACAAAATAAGAAAGATACATGGGATAAGAATAAGAGATAATAAAACAACAAATATAAATTCAGTGAAATGACAGGAAAAATAAAATTCGGAAGTCTTAGAAATAAAAAGCAATATATACATGAAATAGAAACACAATCAACTATATATGCTAACCAAGAATTGGTTTAATAATGAAATCAAGAATTGTAAGGCAGTACTAAGAACACAGAGACACTGAAATCAAGAGTATAAAAAAAATCCATAATTATAGTAGGAGATTTTAGTATATAAGATAATAATAAATGAAGCAGAGAAAAAATAGAAAGGACTTAAAATCTGAACAAAACTAGGAAGCTTGAGTTAACAAATGCCTTTAAAGAATTGACCATATTCTAGGTTACGAAAGTTATCTTAACACATTTCAAAGATTTCAGTATCACACAGGTCATAGTCTCTTATTATAAATGGAATAAATTACAAATCAAATAAAAATATGATTTAAAAAATCTTATATGTTAGAAAATTTTAAATCCAAATCTTAATTTACATATGAAATAAACAGAAATAACAAAGGAAATTATTTAGCACAAGATATTAATGAAATTAGTGCACATAAAAATTTATAGGAAGCAGCTAAAGTGAAACTTGCGTGAATACTTTTAAATAAGAAAAATTAAAAATAAATTCATAAAACCAAATCACCTAGAAAAATTAAACGTATAGAAAGTAGGAAAAAGAAAAAAAATAAGCTGAGGCCAAATATTAATAAACAAGAAAAAAAAGAAACAGAAAAAATTAAGAACATCAATAACTGGCCCTTGGAAAATCTAATAAAAAATTTCACAAATCTCTAGCAAGACCAATAAAAAAAATAATGTGAATGCACACAAGTGTGAGTTTTCCATGAGAAGCTAAAAATTCCAGATATCTCTCACATGTGAAAATTTGCTTTCTCTTGAATTCCCTTACCACGTTACAAATGAGATTTTCTACAATTACATAACGTTGTCTTTATTGTTATTTATCCTTTTCTGGAGTTTGATTTAAATGACAAACCCTTGGCAAAGAAGACCTTCATAATAACCATTTTAACCTGATTCTTATGATTTTCTCCCCACCGGCAGGCAGAGGCTATTGTCCTAGAACATGATTATTTCAATGTTATCAGTCCTTGAAAAGTATTGCTGTTCTTTGACCCAGCAATCATTCTTTTATTAATTTATTCCAAGGAAATTATCAGATATTATACAAGGATATCTATTCTGGCATTACTTATAATAGTTAAAAACTGTCAAATAAAATGTAAATGTTTACAATGTGGAATTGATTAAGTAAATTATAGGCCATTAATCTCATGAAATATTTGCAGCCAATAAAAAAAATATTATGTTGTAGAAAAATATTTGTCGACATGAGAAAAATGTTCTTGATATCTTGCTAAGTGAAAAAACAGGTTATAAAACCATGTTTGATAAATGTCACTATTATTTTGATGATAGTTATGTGCCCAGGGAAAGCACCAAAAGGATCTACATCAAAAATCTTAATTTGCTTATCTCAGAATCGTGCAATTACAGGTACTTCTGGCTTATCCATTTGTTTATTGTTTTTCTTTGTGTTTTGCACATATTGCAACTGAGAAAGCAAAAAGTTTCCCCTGACAGCTGTGGCTGGGGGCTGGACTGGCTCTAAAGCTGGAACCTAGTGCTCTCTCGAGAAACATAAACAATTTCACACCTTCATCTGTGACCGTGATGAAGCAAGACGAACATAAGACCGCTCTGTAAACATGTCTGAGCACGGACAAAAACAAAAACACCGTGCAAACCACAAATGGCCAAACATGAGAGGATGCAGTGCCTTTGCCAGTTATAGCATTAGCCCACTCTGTTCTTCCACCTCTGCGATAAAAACTATTAAGATACCAAATAAAAGAATTTCCCTTCTCCCACTTCCTGACAGTGTCCAATGCAGAGCAGAACTCCATGTCCTTGAACCTTACCCCCAAATCAACTAACACAAACTTAATCCTATTGCAAGCCTCCTTAGCACCCCCTTACTGCAATGGTCCCCAGTGGCCTCTCATGCTGCAATAACAACAATAAGTCTAACTTTGATTTACTACAGGTCTGTTCCTGGTGGTATATGGCCAAAAACGGCCATTGATATGGTTATATTTATGGAGTATGTAATTCTTCTGTAATTAAAAAAAAAAACATATTTAAAAATGAAATTATCTCAAGTGACTTGGAACTCCAGGAAAGGGCAGACTCTCAGCCACCATTGTGTTCTTGCATTTCTAAGCAGCCAGCCCTCCAACTGACACAGGATCTAAGCTCCTCAGGTACGATCAGCTTTGGGAACCGTCGAAGATACTTCAGGCATGTATGAAGCAGTTTCTCGACAGTGACACAATTGACATTTGAGCCAGATAAAAGGCGCTGTCCTGTGCATTTGTAAGGTGTTTCACAGCATTCCTAGCCTCTACTCACAACCAATAATGCCTCCAGACGATTTCCTCCGAGATATTAAAGGAGGAGCAAACTTATCTGTGGTTGAGAACCACTGACATAGAGCGAGGGCGATGAAATGAAGGAAGTTCCTGAGCCAGTTACTGGGTGCCTGGGCTTGCTTTTCCACCTTTGTGGGCCATGAAGTCTTTCTTCCTGAGAATGAACATCATAATTCTTGCCCTACCTACCTCATGAGGATAGTGTGCAGCAATGAGAGAAAAGATAAACAAACTTGACAGTAGCTAAGGAGATAACTATTTAGTCCATAAAAATCTATCAAGTGCCTCTGAATATATATATATATATATATATATATATATATATATATATATATATAGTGTTCCAATCATATCAAAAATTTCCAACTGAATTTACTGAACCCTAAATATGACTATGTGAACACAGAGAAATGACAAAATGGCATTACTACAGATCATTTAAAAGAATGCAACATATCAACAACGGTAATGATTGCCTCAGAAATAGTCACATAAGTAAGATAAATTTATTTAATTTGGACTTATCCAACATAGCTTAGTAGAGAAAACTCACTTTCACTCATGAAATCTAAAAATCCAACTATTTGTCCTGAAAGCAATCTTTCACAGACTTTTCTATATCTTGGCATCATTTTAATGCAGAGCTACAACTGCAGACAGCTTATTTTGACTCATTCTTGATGAATTTATTGAATCAGTAGAAGGAAGGAAGAAAATAAGCAAGGAGAAACTTACCATAGTCTGGTAATGTGTCCTTCCATGCTGGGAACAATAATTTCTGGAGCTTTGAAATGAGTAAAAATAATAGGGCAATACTCAAAAATGAAGAAATGTGGAGTCACAAAAAAGAATTTGAATAGCTTTTAAGTAAGAGCAGCATAAAGCCAAAATTAATAGATGTAAAGATGATTCTTAATGCAAGTGGCATAGTTTACTATGTGAGTTCCTTATAACATTTTTAAAAGGCATTCTAAATAACAAGGTTAGCCTTAAAGTCTTAATGAAGTCGTGGACTTCTCATAATGTTTTCTTTCTAAACATGATGGTTTTCATTTTTTTTTGTTTTCAGAAAAATAGAAATCAGCTGTTTTCATTTATAAAAATTTTATTGAAAATGCGTTATGAGTGACCTTTTAAACCAGCTCTTAACCAACCAAATGGAATACTTGTCCTTTGCAAAAGATCAGATGTTTCTTATCTCACTTTTTTACATGTAAAAATGGAACTGGTCTGGGGTTATAAATAAGATTTCAGAAAATGGAGAATGCCAAAATTAAATCTTTTCTCCTACGGGGTTATTTAAGGCAGTAATTACCAAAGGAAAATATAACAGTTTAAAAAGAGATTCAAAGAGTTGAAAGATGTTATATTTAAGCTGTATAAGAGACTCCAGGGATGACCTGGTCCCAACAGGTAATTGTTGGAGTTTCAGGGGTTCTTGTTTACATTCTAGTTAATTAGAAAAACTAGTATAGTGAACAGACAGCCTGGAGACCACCTGGCTGAAGGCGACATGTCCTGCTTTTCCCAGCTGCCCCCTCCCCCACTTGTCACCAGCTTCAGTCACCCTTGGGCTCAACATCCCACAGAAACTGCTTCCAACACAGGAATCGGGTATCATTTTTAGTTATTTTACATTCCCTCTTGAAATTTCACGTTTTCCCACATACAAGTACGTGGCAGAGATTACAAAATAAATGAAAATAAGAGTAAAAGATCTGCAATAATTTCAAGATACAAAATGGTTTGTGGGGGGAGATAAATCTCATTATTTGATATTTGTATCTAAATAAAAAAACTCCACAATAATTTTACCTGGTTTTATCATAATTTTTTTGCCCCCAGGAGGAGTCCTTGGCAATCTGTATTTGCCAAGTAATCCCAGAGCTCTGATGTCAACAAAGAATTTGCAAATTCAATATTTATTACTGTGTTTCGTGGCAATAGGTCATGAAGATGTTTTCTCTGTTATGCAGATGATGAATCTGTGGCTCAGAGAGGTTAAACGATTTACCCATGTTCATCTGGCCAGAAGCGACAGCTGGGCCAGGACTTCTGCCTCCAAACTCTGCACCCCATTGCTGCTTAATAGCTAGAATGTGGACTACAAAGGGATATGGTAGCTCTGCTTCTTGGCTAGATTCATAATAAGTTCTTCACGCTTCCATTGTATTTCCAAATCTTCTTTGTTGATGAATGGCAGAGATTTCCCTAAAATTGTGTACCCCATTAAAATTCCTAGTCTCCTTTTAAATTTTATTTTTCTCCTTTGCACACTATACATTTTACCATTGTTTACTTGGTTTCTGATTCTGGAGATGCCTTTGCTGCCTCCAATGACTGTCCCACAGTGTGGGGCTTCACCCTCTAAATTAGAGGGCCTGGGAAACTCCACTGGGAAGAGCCCACTCAGTGCTGCACAATCTCCAACGCCCGTCACAGGCTCTCTAACTGTACAATACTGCGAGACTTAGGAGTAGGAAGGGAGAGGAGGGTCCCTACCTTATTTATTTGTCTTGTTTATTGTCTGTCTCCAGGACTAGAGATTTTTATGTGTTGTTCACCCTTTCCTCCCAGCACCTAAAGAAGGAAATCATTTCTAAATGAATAAATGCTTGGACACTGGAAGCTCCTTCACCTCTAGATAGCAGACCATATCCAGTTTACTCACTTCTTCAGGGCGCCAGCCCCACAATATTCCCTAAATTACTCAATGGCCAATCTGGCCCAGTTTCTAGCACTATGTTGTCTTTATTATGATTTGTTAAACACCTTTCTATTCTGCTGTTGGGCTAGCTTTTCGGTTTCTGGTTACTATGGAAACAACATGGAATCATCTTCGTTGTTTACCTCAGTGAAAGAGCGCCAATGAGACTTTACTAAAGAGGGAAAAAAGGCAAGAATGTAAGACCTTCCTCAATACACATTTATGCCATGGTTTATTTTTCCTCTCCTTTATTGGGCTCTGGAGACCAGCTTCTTCCAGAAGGAGACCCAGGACAGGAGCTTCGTGTACCACAGCTTTGAAACGTCACGGGGAGAATAGCTGTGCCTTTGGCCTGGGGGAGATGGAGCATTCCAACTGTGTGGTTCCATTTTATGAAAAAGACAGAACTGATGTCAAGAAAGTGGTTTATTTTCTCTAGAGGTTATACTGAAATGTTTTCTGGCACTTCATTTAGTGATAATGAAAATGGCAAAAATAAATGTGCATTAGTCTATTTTATTTGAGACAGGATCAAAGATTTCTCTGACGTGCAGGACACACTATGGGCTTAGGAGCAGAAATGATGAATGGCTAAAAAGGAATCTGATGCAAATATCCAATCAGTACATATGATCTGTGTTCCAGGAAGAGAATTTTCAATCCCTTTAATTCTACTGTGTACCATTATTTGTGGAGGTTGCCAAACTAAGAAAAAGAAAATACAAAGCCTCCACACTGACCTTTGAACACACCCTTACATAATAGGTTTTATTCCACCCGCAATAACACATCCTCAGAGGACCCTGAGACCCACATTCCTAGAGACAGAGCTTGACATTGATGGATGATTTTCTAATATATTTTCCGAGCTACCTGGTTGAATGTTCTTACCACAAATTTGGCTCAATATCTCGCCAATCCTACTGAGTCATCCCGCATGACTATTCCCATCTGCACCCTGCACTTCGCTCAACTGATATTACTTCAGTTGGACTTTCTCATTCATTTCAAGGAGTTGATGTGATGCTCTGTAAATGCTCCTTCTAGCTGTTCCATGGACTCTGGATACTGTCTCCATAACTTCTGAGGGGAGAAAGTCAATGCCTTTCTATTCTTAAAACTCATGATAGTCTGCATACAATAGGAGCACAATGAATGCAGCTGGAGGGTCAGAGCAGTCCCAGGATTGGGACTGTGTAGCACTGAGCAAATGATTTCCAGGGGAGGTTCTGGAACAGATTCATACCCCTTGGAAGGAATGAACCTTGTTGACATCTTGAGCTTGGACTTCTAGCTTCCAGAAATTGAAGACAACAAATATCTGTTGTTTAAGCCACCAGGTTTAAGAGACTTTATTATGGCAGCAGCTCTAGTAAACTAATACAATTTGAAACTTGGTGCTTTACATATAACTAGAGGGTGTCTTGGCTGCAGGGCTACGACTGAGCCTGCTGCAGGAGTGGGCTCTTCTCACTAGGAAAGTGAGCACCCTTCCACCAGCAAGTTTCCAAGTTCAATACCAGTTATGCATGGCTAAGAAAGCCACATAAGGACGAAAGTCCCAGACATGAGCAGTTCCTTGTGGAAATGCCAGGGTCTGGAATGGTGGATCCTGCTGGGTTCTCAACAGTGGTGATCACCACCAGGATCCATTTGTAAACCCAGTTACCACCTGTGGGGTTCCCAGGACTATTCAGGATGGGGACGCTCTAAAATACCTCACTTCTTGCAGTCAGGCGAGTAGGAGAGTGGTTATTAATATTAATGAGGTTATGCCTATACTTACTGTAGATAAAGTCGGAAAAACCTCAGAGAACTTAAAATTTGTAATATTATTTAAAGTCTCAGCTACTGGTGTTCATTTATAGAAACCTATAATGTAAGTCACATCTATAAATCAGACAATAATGTAACTTTGGAAACCTAAATGACAACTGATATTTTCTGAGGTTTTAATTCATAGGGGGAAGTGACTGAGTTTCCTCACCTAACACTTTGTTCTGTCTTTTCCTTGCCTGACATCTTTATTTCAAGTTAATTATCTGGGACTTCAAGATTCAGAGGTCTTAACTTTAATGACTCCCATCAAATATTGTATACAAAACTTAATTTCTAAATATGTGTACAAGTAGATTTAAAACTACACTCTCATTAAAAAAAAAAAAAGCAATACCCTCACATTTACTTGTACAAATAAAGAGAGAAGTAAGTATACATCATGATAGGCAAGAAAGGGGAGATGATAAAGAAACCAGAATCTAGAAAAATCCAAAGAACAAGAGGCAAGGAAGCCCAGAGCTAAAGTAGAGAACAACTTAAAAGTGGAAGAGAAATTAATAGCAAGAAATCAAGAGATGAGACAAGACAGGCTGTGAGGGGTCCTACATGAATGCTTTTTGAATTCGTGGCAAACATGACTTTAATCTCTCAAGAAACTCATCTGTAAAATGCTGGTCGTTTGAGTACGACCAGCGTGGGAACAATAAAAGTCACATAAATCAAAATTACACTGTTTCCTAAACAGACTATATTGTAAATTTTATATTTAATTACATTGAGTTTTAACACATGTAGAATTCCATCAAAATGTGTAATTTTGTGGTAAGGACACTTAACATAAACTATACTTGGCTGGTTTTGAAGGAACCGTTCTCCAAGCCTGTTTGCTGAGCTCCCGCCTGGAACACAGTGTGGGGCTGGGATGAAATCAGTGATGGGGTTGGCAGGCGATCAGCCAGACTTGTACAGAGGATTTCAAATAACCGCCTGTATATTACTTCATAAGCTTCTGCAGCCTTGACTTTAATGGATTTTTAATATTTTAAACACGTTTAAAGTTCACATGCTTTTAGTTTTTACACAGAGGCTCAAACTGGATCCAAGATTTTTTTTTTTTTTTGTCCTGCTGTTGCAACGAGAAGCTACAGAATATTTTCTCAGTTCCATCATCACCACTGAACAGCAGTGCCTGTCACCCTTCTTCCCAGGCCAGAAAAGGTAGGGAAAATGTCTAGTGTTTTTATCTATACCCTCCTAGCTAAATAAATATCCATTGATGGCAGGCATTCACATTCAAATTTCAATGACCGAATTTAAAGCTTCCTGAATTTCCTGAACATTAGTTATGCCTATGCTCAAAAATAGAAATGGATTTTTTGAGCATCTGAAACATTGCTACTCCTGGACACTCTCATAACCATGGGTAATCCAGATTTAATTATTTTAATTCTCTCTTGGCTATGCTTGCTTGAAATATTCGAGGTTACTAAGGAAAGTATCATATACTTGGAAATGATGCTGATAAATTATAATTTTTTTCCTTAAAATATAATGAAAAAAGGCAAAGATCAAATTACTCACAGTAAAAAAAAAAAAAAAACAAATAAATCAATAACCAAATTAGGTAGAGTAAGGCAAGGGATTTATAAATCAAATTCTTCAGGGTAAACCCAAGGACAAACTGAACATGAAAGTCACCACTAATAAAAAAAAAAAAAAAACTAACCAAAATAAAACAAAAACAGAAAAACTCAGCATGAGCAGAATTCAACATAATCACTATTTCCCCTAATTAATGTTCCATTCAGTATAATCTCGAATGTTTTAGATTGAACTAGTTGGGGCCGAAATCATTCTATGATATACTGTACACGTCAACATCTTCTTATGTAGAACATGTTGAACAAGATGAACAAACCTCTTAGAGGTAGAGGGAACCTTGCAGGTTACCCATGTCAGCAGTTTTCCTCTTTATTATGCTGATATTCTCATGTAGGATATGTGATAAACCCATATTTTCTACAAAACTGTAATATTGCACAGTTTCCAGATAGCTAACAATGACTCTACCACTCCTTAGATCAGCCCACACCAGGTTGTCAAATATTTCAGTTGTGAACCAGCAAACTAGAACAATTCCTGACTTTACAGAGTAACACCCTAAAGCCTGAGTTTAAGGGAAACACACAAGGACTCCAGGTGAATAATGGCAGCATCTCCTATTCCCAGTTCTTTGCACATTCGCTTTGTCACTCTGAATCAGTGATCTGAAATCATCATCATAATGATAATAATTACACTTCATAGTTTAAAAGTGTTTCTAAGCACAGTGTCTTCTTCAAGATCTCAACCCTGTGAGGTAGGCTTTACAGGCAGACCTCGGAGACATCGTGGGTTCAGTTCTGGACCACTGTAATAAAGTGAGTATCGCAATAAAGTGAGTCATGATCTTTCGCTTGGAGGAGCATCTTGCCTTTAGTTTGTCAAAAACGCCAACACCTGTGAAGCGCAATAAAATGAAGTATGTATTACCATGCACATTTCAATAGATGTCAAACAGACGGTCTGCAAGAAGAATAGAATAAGCATGCCTATGAGCACAGAGTCAGTGCAAAGCGGTCCATGGCCCAGGTGCAGCTGCAGCTCCGAGTGCAGAGGATTGGATGCTGGCTCATTTACTGATCTTGTTTCATTGGCTTGTGTACAACGAACACTTCCCTGGCGAACCTCCCTCTTGGCATTTGGGGTGCCTTTGGTTCAGAATGCCCATAGACTTGGTTAAGACACAGTTTTCTCCCACCTGCCACCCCCACATACCCATGGATATTTGTTTTCTTGTTCCTTCAAGGGCTGCTTTGTGCATGAGGCTCCAGGCTTTTGCCACCATCACTTCCAATCCATGGCTTCAAACCTCTCGGCTTCCTGCCCTTCCTTCTACTCTTCTTTCTTTTCTCCTGTTTCCTGTGGCTTCTTTCAGTCCCTCTGCCTCCTGCATATGTGATCTTGGGCAAGTTATTTCACTTCTCTGTGCTTCATTTTCCCCGCATGTAAAATTGGGATGACAGTTACAGAATCATCTTCCTAGGACTGCTGTGACTTTTGAATGAGGTAAGCCTTTAAAGAATATATTTAGTATACATTAAGCAATCAATGAATGTTAGTTGATGTTATGTTACACTCGTGTATTAAGAATACTCATATAAAGTCATTTCCTTTGGGTTATTGAGTTAATCAAAAATCATTTATAGAGGACAATATTCTATAGCTTCTAATATAGGTTATAAGGCTGCTTTTTGTTTTTTGTTTTGTTTTGTTTTGTTTTCTCTGCTAAATTCCTTCCTCACTTGGTGATATTAACTGGAGCTTTATTTGAGTTGCTAGGAGCCCAATTTCTGAATAAAATTTTTTCTGAAAAAACAGGAAAATAAATTTATTCCCACAATGGAACATTAGTTGGATCCTAATTAAAGAGGCTCATTTACTTTGAAATGATGTACAGAGAATGTATAGTACCTGGAGAAAATAAAAAAGCCCGAAATGATTAAAAGACTTGGAAATGAAACTTGGCCTTAAGAAGAGAATGTGAAGGGGAGGTTATTGCCTTAAAATATTTCTTCATTTATTAAGAAAGAGATGCTAATTGGCTCCTCTGTTCGAGCTTAGATAAGAAACCAGTCAATGTTATTTCTTGAAGTCATTTCTAGTTCCAAGAAGGAGAGTCATGATTACCTTTACACTCACAGCCTGTCCTTCCAAATGTAGCTCTAACTCTGCCTCCTCTTTGAAGGCCTCTGAAATCTTTATCACTGTCTGTTGAATACTGTGTGGTTCCTCCCTCACCAGGAGGCGAGCTTTCTGACCATGTCTAATTCATCAATAAATGATAACAATTCCCATAGTTTTTTGAACTAGTAAATGTTTAGTGCAAATGCATTTAGGTTAACCCAGAATCATAACCTGGATGTGCCCAGGCTTTTTCCACCCAAGTACCTGTGTTATTTTCCATATAGGAAAGTGTTAACTCAGAGGGCCTGTATTGCTCAGACCCTGGGCATTCCCAGAAGGGACTGTCTTCAGGACTACACCTTGACCTACTCTTGGAAGATAGCCTCTGAGCCCTCGGGATAGTCTCTGTAGTAAGAGTGTATTTGTCTGCCTGACTACTAGCCATATCGCTTTGATCAAATAGTTTAAGCTAATGAACCTGATTTACAATTAGTGCCCAGTGTGCTTTTACTCTTTGCTGATTTTAAACTGTATTCTTTTGTTGGGATAAACCATAGTCATGAGTATAACAGCTTCCTTCAGTCCTGAGTCCCTCCACTGAATTATCAAGCCTTAAGGGTGGTTTTGAGAACCGCCCCCCAACATAGTTTCCTGTTACTGCTGTAGGAAATTACCATAAACTTGGTGGTTTTTAACAACACAAATTTATTCTCATATAGTTCTGGAGATCAGAAATCTAAAATGGCTCACAGGGCTGCCTTCCCCCTGAAAGCCAAGGAAGAATAATTTTCCCGCCTCTTCTACCTTCTAGAAGCTATCTGCATTCCTTGACTCACAATCTCCACGTCCATCAGGGTAGCACCTTCCAGTCTCTCTCTCTTCGTCCATCATCACGTTGCCTTTTCTCCTTCCTCAGACTCTCCCACCTCCCTCTTCTAAGGACTCTCACGACTGCACTGGAACCACCCAGATAATTCAGAATAATTTCCCCAACTTAAGATCCTTAACTTAATCACATCTGCAAAGTTCCTCTCACCATTTATAGTAAAAGATCCCAAGGACTCCAGCAATTAGAGTGTGGATATCTTTGGGGATAGCGCTCTTCATCCTGCCCGAGCAATAATGAACTCATACCACATAAAGGCCGGAATTACAAGGGCTGTCCATTTTCCCCACTGCTTGGACAACTGTAAGATCTACCTCACCTCTCTCCCCTTACCCAAACAGCTCGTCCAGGCTAATCTTGGAATCCCCAGGGATATCTTTCATATTCTTGCCTCCAGTCCATCTTCTGGGAAGAGGGAGGAAAGAGAGTGTGCAGGGGGCACTTCTCTAGGGACAGTACAGCTGGTCTTCTCGGAGAGGACTGATATCCTGCTACTCTCACAGACTGGTTTAGTAGAGAAGGCATTTAAAGCTGTTGGTCTCAAGATGCACTTCTAGGGACCACCACCAACAGATGCATCTAGCAAACTTGTTAAGTTGGACAATCTTGGCTCCACCTTCAATTCATAGAATGAGATTGTGTGTGTGTGCGTGCACATGCATACTTGTGATTTGTGTTTAAAACTATGCTTAAAAATTAGTTCGTTCCTGAGGAAATGCTTTCAAAAGGTTTGAGATTCTTCAGCTTAAAAAACAACATTAGCATCATGGAGAAAAGCAAAACCTCTCCTTTCTTTTGTCTCTTGGGAAACACATTTCTCCCACCTTCTGAAGTATGCTTTTACAGAAGCTTCGTTTCCACAGAGCACCCCTGAAACCTCAATTAACATAAACCTCTAAATCTGGACATCACTACCAATGGTCAACTTACGTCAGATTTTTCCAAACTGTTAATACCTGGTTTGGAAAACCCTCTTTCCTCAAAACGCTTTGAGGGCAATGTATTTATTCTTTGAATAAGTCAAATAAAAATATTTTGAAATATATAACTCTGAGATAACTGGAGATAGCCTATAATGTTCCCAAACCACTGCAGGCAATCACTGGTTTATGTCACCTATTGAGAATGAGGATAAATTTGCATAAAGATAAATAAAGAGTCAGAAGTAAGGAGGTTAATCTGATTAATCACTACCTCAATATAGAGTTTATTCAGTTGTGGGCACATTGAAAAAGGCCAAAATATGCTGTCTTCAGACTGACTTAATTTATCAGGTTGCTTATCTGTGTCACAGCAAAAGAAACTTGAGGATTATGGTCCTGTCACTCAAAGCCCTTGAAAACAATCAGTCTTTGGGGAAAGGGCCAGAAAGATTTGAGTCCTTTTTTCTGGTGTAATCCCATTTAAGGCTATTTCTATATCCCCTGCCAAGGGCACAACTGATTCTATTATTTAGGCCATTTAAATTGTGCAGCTGAATCATCACACACTTAATTCGGGGGGGAAAGGTGAAACAAACACTAATCAATATAGCTTGAGATATAAGTGACCCACAGCCAATATTTTGAACTACTAAAGACCTGGTCATGGTTTGATCTCCATATTCAAACATACTTAAGTCTCTTTTATTTGTCCTACCTTTCCAGAAATCAAGCTTTTGTATCACTAGTAGGTGGTTTTTGAGATAGCCTCAAGTTTTACTTTTGTGAGACTCTCCCCTAACACAGTTCCTACGAGGGAACCCCACCTCCAAATTGCCAGGCTATCACGTTAGACAATTTTGTTGTTTTTAAACAGATTACAAAAGAAAATTACTCTTGTCAGTGCATAAGCCCCTTGCCACAGGGAAAGGCTTTGTGAATTGAAGGCTTGCCTTCAGAATTTGCAAAATGATGGCAAATTTAGCCAAATTGGGCAAAAGCGAATCAGGTTTCACAAATTTAGGAATGTTTATTTAAATCTTTAAAACATATGTTGCCACAGCTGTGTTTAGCATAAAATTATGATGAAAATAATCCTAATGAAAATGACGGCATATTTATATAATGCCTTCCATCCGACAAGCGCCAAACCCACTACACGACTGATCTCATTAGGCCTGACTAAATCTCTTTCTTTGAGCAACAACATAAATATTAGTTCCAATTTGCAGATGAAGAAATTGGAATGGGAGCAAGATTATTTACAATTAAACGGATTAAGTTATAACCAGCCTGGCTCTCCCATCTGTGGAATAGTGGCAATTTAATCAGAGAGTCTGAAAGGGCATAAGAGAAAGGTACGCTTTCCTCCTAGTTCTCCGCATGGATTGCCTCGTCCCAACAAGAGGGGAAAGAGGGTGTGAAGACAATAATACCAGGGATTTTTTTATGCAATATTCTTTCTAGGAATTTACCATGGGGATCTCTGGGTAGATATGATCTTCTCCAAATGTACCAGTGAGAATGACCGTTGTTTCATATCATGGATTTCATTGATGGGAAAAACAAGACATAGGTAGGAAGGGGCTAATTTGGACCCTACACAGCAAGGGCCAAGAGGCAGCAGTGCATCCTACCCCACTCTTCTCACCTTCACTACTAACTTTCTGGTTTTTTTTAAATATTGGGGAATGGTAAGAACTTTCCAAAAGGCCCATGGCAGGCTCAAAGACTTCAACTGGGCCTGTGGCATGTTGTCCTTTTCTAAATCTAGATTCTCTTTAAGGGACAGAATTAACCCAAGCATTCAAACATATTGCAGTTCCTTTCCAGTTCATGGCTAAGTCCTGCATGTCCCTCCTCTTTCTAGAGCTAAAACATTTTTAAGGCAGCTGTGAGATCATTACCTGATAATGTGTGGCTCAGCTGCCTAACTTAAGAACCCGCATACCACCTGAACACTGGAGACTTTACCAAAGAACTAATTTTGACTCCACTTTCAGCAACACATTTTGAATTATAACTTTAAAGTAGAAAAGAAAGTGTTGCTTCATCTCTGCCAATCAATACTGATGCTAGGGATGTGCTTTCCAAATTCAGTTTTAAAAATTGCCTTCCTTCTACTCAGAAAAAAATTCCATGAAGCCATTTTAGCCAAAACCTGAATTTAAGTCTGCCCAGGAAAAGACATTCTCTAGAAATAGAGGAGAAAAACAATTTTTTTAAATGTCTTACAGGCTTTATGTGAATTCGAATTCTCAAGTAGCACACTATATTTAATTTTAGAAAATTTAAGCAGGGCTGGGACTAGAGTGAGGTGAATGGGGTACTCACCTCAGGGTGTCAAAAAAGCTCAGCAGTTAAGATAAATATTTTCAGGGAATAATTTTAAAAATCAAAATTACTAGAAAAGTCCATAATAAAAAATGTCAAAATTTTAAATAAAGATAGTCTAGGATATTAAAAAATATCTGTTGGTCTTTGTCTCTGATTCCTGGTAAAAACCTCCTAAAACCTTTGGAATTTCCGGAGTGACAGGAGCATCATTTGTTATTCACAGCCATATCTGAGTTTATCCTAATAAGGTGACTCTTGGAGGGGCAGCTACATGGTTTCAGGGTGGGACCTAGTCATCAGAGGAAGCATCATGTGTTTAGAGAGTTAGAACTTTTACTTCCCAAGTACCAAGGAGGGGAGAGGGCTGGAGATTGAGTTACCACCAATGGCCAGTCATTTAATCTACCATGTCTACGTAATGAGACCTCTATAAAACCCCTAAATGGTGGGGTATAGAGAGGTTGATGAACACACTGAGGTGCAGGTGTGCCCTGAGAGGGCACAAAAGCTCTTCACAACACCTACCCCAGTATCTCGCTTTACGCATCTCTTCCATTCAGCTCTTCCTGAGGTATATCTTCTGTAACAAACCAGTACTAGCAAGTGCTCTCCTGAGTTTTGAGAGTCATTTTCACGAATTATGGAACATGAGGAGGGAGTCGTGGGAACCCTTGAAATGGCAGTCAGCAGGCAGAAGTGTGGATAATCGGGCAACCCATTTTCAGCTGACATCTCAAGTGGGGGCAGTCTTGTGGGCTGAGAACTTAACTTGTCGGATCTACACTAACTCTAAACTGAATTGAATTAAATTAAATTGAAGTGAATTGTTGAACATCCAATTAGAGAAATGAGAATTGGAGAACTGGTCAGAAGACAATGACAGGTATTTGGTGTCCGAGAAAAAACTCTACATATTTGTGTAAGAAAATGCCACACAGATAAGATCAGTAACACGGCCGGTGCCAGAGGCAAGAGGATGAACAGCAATACTCATCCCATCACAATTAAAAATATTCATATTTTATTTATTTTGGATTGTTGGTATTCATTTTTATTTTTTTTAATTATACTAAAGAATTTATCTTGATTACTGAGTTTCTTGGCTAATCAAATAAATAAGTACAATAAATAAGTAAATAAATAAAATATGGTTACAACAATTAAAGAGTTTATAACTGAAGAAAAGATTAGGCTCTAAACTTTTTATCTGAGTGAGCAGCCATGGAGAATGAGCTGCTCTACGATTAAGCAAATGCCCTCTTCCAAGATCTTACAGCAATGAGGCTTTTCTCATCTGTAGATTGTGCCAGCTTCTTGAAATCTAGAACCAAGAAAGTAGCACACTGACAAACAGCACCACTGAAATGTAAAGGACCTGAGTCCTGGTAAGACACTCATCAGATATGGTAAAAGCTCTGCCTGGGACCCTGAACTGAGCAGGCCATGTGTCTTAGAGCTCCTGCAGGGATGACCAAGAAGCAGTCACCTCAGGCAGCAAGACTAGAAAGGGAATTTAGAATAGAATCCAAAGAAAATGGTCCAGATAGGCTCAGGTTGTTGCAACAAAAGGCAGACATCAACCCATGGTGGTCCAATGAGGTGGTCTCGCTTAATTCTTTGTTAGAGCCTTAAAGAAATCAGCTTTAAAAAGAGTCGTTCAGACCCCATCATCATATAATGATTTTAGCATGAACCTTTGGTGAAAAAAAAAAATTCAGAGGCATATTTCTCCACTGTGTTTCCCATAACCACACAGCTCTAGATTTCTGGACTCTTATTCTAACCTTCAGATATCTTGGCAGCAACGCTGGAACACCCCAGGTTTGCTCACACCCAGAGCACCAGGCTTCCATGTGCTAAAAGTTCCAGCCCGTTGTGTGAAACCGCTGTCTCCAGGCAGTGTGGAGCAATGACTGACAGGTCTGACAGCTATGTAATTCTAGAAGACAAAAGCTGAGGCTCTTCAAAAAGGATCACATTTTCTACTCCAGGCCAGTTGTTTTCCCAGGCCATGGAATTTGGATTTTGCCACTTGGAAGATGTTTTTCCAAATCTCACTCAAGGGAGGGTCCTCTAAAATAACTTGCTTGGTCCTCAGCCATTTCAGATACATATGGAGGATCGGAAGCAGTGAAAGTCACTGGATTTTATGAGACTTGGTGACAACTTTCTTTGATAGGTCCTCATTTTTTTCTAAACCGTCCTCATCACTTTTCCCCCTGTACTTTATGGAGTACCTCTCAGATGTCTCAGATGATACTGTAGTTTTAAAAATATTTTATCCTACCTCTTTTTAGTTAGTGGTGCTATTTGATGGTTTGACGTGGTTTTGCTTTAGGTTGGGGTCAATTAGAAGAGAAACAACACAACAGAAGTCTAGTCAGCTCAAAGATTTGTAGTTATGAAAGCTTAGGTCTCAGGAGTAAGGAAGACAGTGGGGTATTTAATTAGGTCCTCTACTATGATAGTGTTTTGGTCTGTTTCTTTCTTTAGTTCTGTTAGTAACCGCTTTATATATTTCAGGGCTCCCTGATTGAAAACATAGATATTAATAAGTGTTATGTCTTCTTGGTGCATGATTTCCTTTATCATTATAGAGTGTCCCTCAGTATCTTTCTTTACCTTTTTTATTCTGAAGCCTATTTCATCTGATATTAGTACTGCTACTCCCACTTTTCTCTGAATGTCATTTGCTTGAAATATAATTTTCCACCCTTTCACTCTGAGCCTATATTTGTCTTTGGAGCTGAGATGTGTCTCCTGGAGGCAGTGTATGGTTGGGTTTTGATTTTTGGTCCAATCTGCAACTCTGTGCCTTTTTATTGGTGAGTTCAGTCCATTTACATTCAGAGTGATTATTGAAAGATGAGGTCTTCTTATAGCCATCTCCTTACTCCTGGGGTGCTTTCAAGGAGAGGACTGCACTCGGTGGAACACACATCTCTCTCACTTCAGGCTGCAGAGATTGGCGTCCCTAGGCTGATGTCTCCAGAAGCCTTTGCAGCCTCTCCTCCCTCCACCCACCCTTTCCCCCAAGCCCAGATATTACTTCAGTGTCTACAGCCCAGGGCTTTAGCGATCTCTGCTCAGTACTCAAGAGATCTCCGAGAGCAGAAGCATATACCGTCCTAAGTTCCAAGAAATGGGGACAGAAGGGGAAATCAGTGCACGAATAAACAGATTAATATGTATTTAAATTACACGGTCATATCTAGCTGATGTGCATGGGGAGAACATATTTTTATGCATTAAAGGGAAAAAATTTGAAAGCATTACTTAAGAGTTTAAAATGGTTTTATGTTAAATAAGATTTTAAATGTATCGTATCAAGGCAATAAATAACACCTCAGAAGTGTTTGATGATGGGCATTTTTTCTACTTGCATGGAAAATAAGGCTAACTTCTCACTTTATAAAAACGAAGACTACACTGGATTTGCTCCCTTTCCACTCTATTAGTTTCCTATGGCTTCTGTAACAAGTTAGCATAAACTTAGTGGCTTGAAACAACACACATTTATTGTTTTATAGCTTTGGAGGTCGGAATTCATAAAACCAAGGTGTCAGCAGGGCTGCATTCCTTCTGGAGTCTCTAAGGGAGAGTCAGTCTGGTTCCTTGCCTTTTCCGGGTTCTAGAGGCCGCCTGCATTCCTTGGGTCTTGGATCCTTCCGACATCACTCCTCTCACCACCTCCACTTCCGTCTCCCCGTCTCCTTTTCTGACTGCCATGCCTCCTCCCTCTGTCACTTATGAACCCTACACTGGGCCCACGTGGATCATCCAGGGTAATCTCCCCATCTCAAGGTTCTTAGTCTAATCACATCTGCAAAGTCCCTTTTGCCATCTAAGGTAACATACATGTTCTGGAGATTAGGATGTAGACATCTTTGGGAACCATTATTCAGCCTACACTCCCTTAGCCACTTCCTCATCTTGACCTCGAACTCACTTCAGGGGTTATGTGAGACACCAGGGCCGTAGTCTCATCCTGGTTGTTCCCTTTGCCAGGCAACCCTTGCCCTGGTGAGCTGCCAGGCCCACTCCTTCAGCTCATCCGGGCCTTTCCTCAAATATCCCCTTTTAACAAGCCCCGTTCTGACCACCTCATTTATAGGTTCAGCTCCCTCTCTCCTCTCCAGACACTTGCCGACCTCTTCCCTAATTTATTTTCTCCATGGCAATTATCACCATCTGACATTCTTTTTAAATTTTCTCTTTCATTCCTCTTGAATGTGGGCTCCATGAGGGCAAAGATTACTTTCTCTTTCTTTCTTTTTCTTTCTTTCTTTCTTTCTTTCTTTCTTTCTTTCTTTCTTTCTTTCTTTCTTTCTTTCTTTCTTTCTTTCTTTCTCTTTCTTCCTTTCTTTTCTTTCTACCTTTTCTTTCTTTTCTTTCTTTCTTTTCTTTCTTTCTTTTCTTTCTTTTCTTTCTTTTCTTTCTTTCTTTCTTCTCTCTCTCTCTCTCTCTCTCTCTCTCTCTCTCTCTCTCTCTCTCTTTCTTCTTTTCTGCTGAAGTTTTGGACTTCAAAAAGTATCTGGCACACGATAGGCCTTCAATAAATATTGGTTAAAGAATCTGGCTGGGTCATTTATTATAGAACCTCCCAAGTCGATGTTTTTAACTTTTATATCTTGGGCTGGTTAGACTCCCACCAAAAACACTTTTCCTAGCTCCTGCAGAGTGCCACAGCCTGGCTGCCCAATGAGTGTGGGAGCCCATTGTGGGAAGAGGGCTAGGTCCTTACTCTCCAGGACACGTACACTCACATAACCCTTACTTGTGCCAAATACCCTTTGTTTTCCCTCCCCAGGGGCCTCCAATCTTTAATTGGGGTAAAACAGGGGCAATCGCCAGGCTGAGTGTAGCAGGAGAAGGGACTCTAGGGTCAACTGTGCTTTAAATAGACTTTGAACCAATCCTTATTTCAGATAATCTTTATTTCAAATAACCTTGCGTCCAAGGGTACCAGGTGCTGTCAGTCCCTAAGGCTCTGGAGGAGTCTGCAGTAGAGGTTTGTGGATTCCCAGGTACCCCTACTATTTATTATCATTCTCTTTTCTTTAAGTCCTTTCCCACTCGTTCGATTGCTTTCTAGCCTCTTAAGTTTTATTGCTCTGTCACCTCTCCTTTCTTTCCTTCCTTGGGTGTTTAAGCCTTTAAGAAATACTTTTACTGTTCTTTTACTGGGGTTGGGAGTGGGGGAAGGGTTATAGTAGATGTATGTCCATTTCCATCATTTTTACTAGACATGCCCCATATTTTCCTACCATGTTGAGGTTTCTGGATCAATACATTGATCTATTACATGTTCTATGTGTGTTTATTGTATTCTTAACTTGAATTTTAGAAGAAATCGAGTTCTAAATTATACCCAAGTCAGGACTGGGCACATCCATTTATGAATGACACCTCACAATTACATACAGTATTCCTCCTTTATCTGAGGTGTCACTTTCCATAGCTTTTAAATTAACCATGACGAGAAAATACTAAGTGGAAAATTCCAGAAATAAGCAATTCATACGTTTTAAATTGGGCACCATTCTGAGTAGGGTGATGAAATCTCTTGCAGTCCTGTTCCACTCAGCCCTGGACATGAGTCACCCCTTCGTGCAGAGTTTCCACACGGCTGTATATGCTTCCCGTCTGTTAGTCACTTAGCAGCCATCGCGGCTGTCAGAGCAACTGTTGCTACCGGTATCTCAGTGCTTGTGATTAAATCACCCTCATTTCATTTAATAATGAGCCCAAAGCACGAGAGGAGTGATGCTGGCAATTCAGATGCCAAAGAGAAGCTGTCGATGACTTCCTTTAAGTAAAAAATATATAGGCATAGGGAAAACATAGTCTATATAAGGTTGTGCACCATTCACAGTTTCAGGCATCTGCTGGGGTCTTGGAACGTACCTCCTTCAGATAAAGGAGGACTACTGTGCTGCTTTAAGGTACATGAGGCGTTTTTAAGTTTACTTAACTTAATCCTGTGAGGTAGGCAAGGATCTTAGACTCAGAAGAATCCAGTAACAATGTGCCCAAGATCAACACAGCTAGTCACTGGTGGGTCCAGTTCTCAAATGTGTCTTCTGGCTTCTCACTCAACCATGTGGCCTCTCTCCTTCTCTTTTTGCCATTCTTTTAACAAAGAAAACAAATGAGGAAAATGTGTTTCTTTTCACAAATGAGACACACAGAAAGCTTGCTGAAAAAGCAGACATATTCCTGAAATGAATCCTGGACCTCTTCCCACTCTGGTCCTGTTCAGGAAAGGCATTTCACTAGCCCCATCGAGTGGCCATATCAGCTGGGGTTCGACTGTTTAAAATGTACAGTCAGCTCTACCTGCCTGGCCCCGAGGCCTGTGGGTGATTCGGCTTAAGCCATCTCCACATTCTGTCTCTGTGGTCCTTCCTCGGTCTCAGAGCCTTCCGAAATCTCATAGGAAGTATCTTCCTCTGGTCCCCATGACGTGCGCACATCTTTGCTCCCTTACGGAGATCTGCACATATGTTTCCCATGACTGTGAACTATGAGAAGTTGTCAGGCCCTTTCAATCACTATAACGGCCTATAAAAGCTTGTTGTATTTTCAGTTTGACGAAATATTTCTATAATTCAAAAATTATGGAAATGGATAATGTTTCTGTTCTTTGGGAATATAGTTAACAGCTCTGCGCATACCAGATGCAAATGAATATATAGAAATAAATGGTGCGTTTTATAGACTACACTTCATTTTAACGGCCTTCTCTTTCAGACACCTCAAGCGCTGGTCCTGCCAGAATGTTAAAGATGCTGGAGCACTTTACAGGGGACGATTTGTTTCTTAGTTCTACCCAAAGAAGAATGTGAGGTTCCATCCGAGCCATTCGTGAATAAAAGCATTACTCTTCCCACCTGAGCCACGGCTTCTCAAGCTGGGAAGCTCCTTGCTAAGGGTGATACGGACATTAGGAGCTGCGTGCAGTGGGTTAAGTCACTAACCCTCCCCAACCCCAGTGTCCACGGCTGTAAACTGCTATTCATCCAACAAGTTCACTCAGGAGTAAGTGCAGGGAATTAGGTTCCCGACAGATAGATCAGTAACTGTGAGGTGGACAGTTGTCACACTTTGCCCTGCCTCCGAATCAGTAGCCGAACAGTCTTTGCTCTTCCGACACCTCCGGCAACCACGATGCAGACACAGGGTCTGAAAATGGGCCAACTGGTTATTGCAGCCTGACTTGGAATCTGAAGCAGGTGATACAAAAAAAAAAAAAAAAAAAAAGCAAGGGCAACCGCAGAGCTCCGGTGGAGCAGGTCCAACGCCAGCCACAGGGTGGGGTCCTGCACTCAGCCCTGTGGCTGCGGGAACTGACGAGGCCACTGCTCTGTGCACCCCTTCCTGCTTCCTCTGCCACTTCTGAGTCCATCCCTCTGGCCTTGCTCCTATTCTGTGAACTACTTACTCAATAGCCCTCTACAAAGTTCTTTTTTGGTATCAGATAGCTTAAGATTCTCATATTTATCATTATAAACACTGACCATTAAAAGGACTTTAATTGTCTTTTACCCTTCTAGAGCTGGGGACCCTTACCTTGTGCATCACAGCAAAATGCCCAATTCTCCAGCTATAAAGACAAGAACCAGGCTGGGAATGGGGTTAACAGTTGTGGCTGCCTGGGGCAAAAAGTGATCTGGGGTTTTCTTCTGGTTAATAAGGATCTTCTGGTTAATTAGAGTTGGGGAAAACTCAGGAGATTACTGGAGGAAAAAACGATAGTTCCCGTGGCCAGATGTCTCAGACAATCCACATAGAAGAGCTCTCTCTTGTCGACCCTGTAGCATCAGCAATCACTCTGGTCCCCAGGCAGGTAAGCAAGAACTCACTTTGTTAATTCACTCAGCCAGTGTTTAGACCCATGCTTCATATGAGGAGACATTGTTCACTTCGGTTCTACAAAACCAGTTTAAATGCCACTGACTAGCAGTGGGACTTTGGGAAAGTTACTAAAGATCTCAGTGTCCTGGTTTCCACACCTGTAAAATGGGGATAATAATAACACCTTCTTCATTAGGTTGTTGTGGGGTTAAAATGAGTCAAAATACCTCAAATGCTTATAACAGGGCCCAGCACAGTATAGGCACTCAATATATAATAGCCATTATTATCAAAAGTTGCTAGTTGACAAATGAATGGTGCTTATAGCTTGAGGACACTAAGTAACCAAAGTTATTTTACAAAATGACTGTGAAGTGAATACTTTATAATCATCACTAACTGTAATATAATGGCCAGCATCTGACAAGAAACTTTTTTTACATAAAGAGTCTTAGTTAAGAGTATCCCTCACAGCATCAGACGAACTTGGGTTCAAATCCTAATCTGTCACTTCATAGCCTAGTGAATTTAGGCAACTTCTCTGAGCCTCAGTTTACATACCTGTGACATAAGATTAATAATTTCTGCTCCTGGGGGCTACATTGAGGGTTAAATTAGATAATATCCAGAAACTGCTTAGCTCAATGTCTGACACGTAAAAACACCCAATAAATAATTACCATTTTTACAACTCTGTGAGTGGTATGTTTTTGATACTCATTTTCTAGATGAGGAACCTGAAGCTCAGAAGAGAATAAGTAACTCCTCCAGGATCACGTAACTGTAGAGGCAGAAGAGAAACCTCAAATCCTACATTTGCTGCCTAAACATATTCAGCCCTCCAAAAATCCTCCCAGGTCAACATGATGCTATGATTTCCAGTTTTGGTGGGTAGACGGTGAGGCTCTGTCCAACCTTCTCAACTAGAGAAAGAGACGTTTCAGTGATCCTCAGAATTACTCTAGCTTTGTTTCTATCTCTATCTGTGCCCTCATAGTGAGGTGATCCCAACTCATAGGACCAGTTATTTGGGGTGAGGAGAATAGAAGGGAACCTATAATCATATAGAGAAAGAACAGCCTTTCTCCAAAATTGCATTTTGTCAAATTCTGGTGATTTTTCTGTCTTGCCTTTAAGCCTTTGGCTTTTGATACCTCTGATTGTCACCCTTGTTACCATCTCCCTCTTCTTTATAATAAACAGGATCATTTCAGGCCTGGAAACATGTCAGTTCCCAGAGTGAAGAGCCACAATTTCAGAACCTTAAATTAAAAACAGGGAGAAAATGTTCTATTCTGTCCATCAGAAAGAATGCCATCACTCTCAAACTTGCAATCCTGCTCTTTCTCTGAAGACTTGACAGAAGAATTATTTGGATGTGTCATGTGCTGTCATCTCAAGCCAACAAACTGATGGTTTACTGCAAATGACATGGCAGCTGAGGAATTTTATACTGAAACCTACCTCACACTAAAGTTGCTGGAACAAGTCGTCCCGCCCCAGAATTTTAAGTAAGAGTTCGACATCACCCTTGTCTCCTGGTCCTTGATTTCTTAAAAGAAGGAACTAGCTCTGGGAAGGAGCAGGGTGGACAGCAGGAGGTATATTCCCAGGTCGTAAAGACAAGATTCTTTCCACCAAAAGAAGAGCCGTCTTCACCATGGGAACGAATATTTCTGTCCCTGTCTCTTTCTTTTTCTCCCTCCGTGTTCCCTCTCTCAACCCACAAAAATGCTCAAAAGTGCTCAAGACATTCAACAACTCAAAAACAATGTTGCGAGTCAATTTATTATTCTGTTTTTGGGATTACTTATTTGCCAAGCGAAAGTGTCCAATATTGAGTAATTGAGTTACTGCAGCACCGCTGGTTGGCAGAAAGCCTCTTGCCTGGGGCAGTGAGTCTAGTTCCTGACACAGACTTAGAGCAGGTCACATGACCTGTCTGGGCCTCAGTTTCTTCATCTGAGAAAATAGGCAGTGAGTGGTGGGGGAGGGTTGGATAATGTAGTCTTTAATGATGTTCACACTTTATGGACCTCAGCTTGGGAAACTTTGGCTGTCCCCTGAGAATGAGAACTAATGACAAACTGTTCTAGAAGTCTTCTCTCAGAGATAGAATAATTATTAATTAATTTATAGGAACTATTTGAGAACTAGGAGTTTGCATACATGACAACGAAAGTGAGACATAAGATTCCAAAGAAACTTAGGGTGGGAAGAGTTTGTGGGGATCCCCTGTCCATCACTTCCTTCTGTAAAGACGGAACCAGAAGTCTAGCAATGCCAAGAGGCAAAACCCCACACCCCCTAGCTCACAGTGCCCTTTTTCCAAACACAGGAGGCCCGTAGTGTCTCCCATCCACCCAGATTAAAATTACTCAGTTTGTGAAATCTTGTTCTATTAGCTTTTTTTTGCAAATAGTTAGGTCTCGAATGAGGAGTGGAGTCTCATCATTGCCTTTGAGATGTTAGACGGGACTCTCTCACTTCTGCATTTTTGTGGATTCAAAGGAGAAATCAACTGGATTTTTTTTGGGGGGAAATGGCCCTAAAATGAGTTGGTGTTCTAAATAAATAGGGTAGGGAAATTATCTGCATCCTTTATGTAAAGTATTCTGCCTTTCCTTAGAACCTTGTCATTGATATATGATCTTGTCATCGACTTATGACATTTTCCTCTTGGAAGTCAGAAAAACAATTGGTGTCTCATGGAGGACTCTTGTTTAATAATTATTTTTCCCATTACAAGTAAAATTAATATGTTCAGGCATAACTATGCTAAACTTCCCAGCTGATGACCTAACCTGATTCGGTGTTCTGCTCTGAGTGTCGACAAAAAGTCTGTGACAGCGATCACATGTCCACATTAACCAGCCTCAATGACATTTTTACATATAACTAAATTGTTCAGCTGGTGGCTGCACTGCTCATGAAGAGGAATTAAAAATCACTAACTTTATAAACAAAACAGTAAGACAAACATGAGTATCGTTTTGCCAGGTTTGACATACACAGCAGCCCTGCCTGCTGCACACTGACAGGCAACAAAGAAACTGAAGTTCTATTGCATTTGACATAAGAAGAAAACCAAATTCACAGTTGGGAATGTGAGGAAGGTGGAAATATCCAGTGTGCTAACCCTTCCAGCAGCTAACCTTCCTTTTTCTATGGGGTTGGCTGTCAGCCAGATAATCAGCTAAATTGTGGGCAACATATTTTAATCATTTAAACTGTTAGCAACACAATTATAAAAAGAAATATTTTGGGGGGGAAAGATATCTTTCTTCATTATTTTAACAGAATGTCATTAGATAATTTAAAATTCTACCCCTTTGGTGCACTCTTTTAAGAGAGGACTGAATTTATCTAAGTACCTAGCTTTAAAAAATGTGGTTACATGTATTTTGAAAACCAAGCCAAGAAATACAAGACCCATAAAATCCTGAAGCATATTAAATGACGGTTCCTTTTTCCTTAATCCGCCACCACAAATATCAATTAAATGTAATTATATTAAATAGGTTCCCCTGAGAGCAAATAAAGATTTGCCAGAACACAAATTGCTACCCAGGTGAACATTATATAATTTTCTTGAGTACACAGACAAATACAGATGGTACACTCCAGAAAGTAATGTAACAAATGAGTGTTTACTGTAACATATACATTTATTTTTTTGCTTAGCTACCAAATGGCAGAACGCCAAAAAATACAAATAAAATATAAGAGTTTTTCTTTCTCTTTTCTTGGATAGGAGGATAAATATTGTATTTTATATTAATAACTGCTAATTAAAAGGCTATTAATCTGATACAATAATAAATAAATGGACGCTACTAGAAGCAAATGCCAAATGAACTTGCAAGTTCAGGCAAAAAAAAAAGTATTTAAACAACTATTTTTCTTATTAAAAACAAATGTTTTACTGAGCTTACTATGAGAGGAAGAAATGAGTCTATAAATAGGGAAGTAAAACAGGTAGGATAAAATATATTTTGTTAACTATTTTAGGAGCTAACTATTTCACTCTTATGGGAGCAAAAGAACATAAAGCAAGGTGGGATGAAGGGCAAAGGTAAAAAGTGACTTTCCCAATTATGAAAATGAGATGCCCAACAGATGTTTGAATTCAAAGATCTCAAGGAATATTTCTCAAAAAAGCTTTTTTTTTATTTCCCTGTGGGAAAAAAAAGAGCAAATTCCATACTCATGTTCTTTTTCATTATACGATATACAAGGTATGAATGTCTTCTGTCATATGTTTTTAGAGATGGAAATTTAATTCATTCTTGGTGCTGTATGGAAAACTTTGAAAAATAATCAATTTAAGATTGTATGTGCTGATACGCCAAATATTTTTAGGCTCTGCCCTTTTTAAAGTAAAACAAATAATTATCTGAAAATGGAATCTGGGAAGCATAGGCATCTTTCGTTTCCTGTTGCTCACTCTCTTCAGTCTGTAATCCCTGCTCTCTCCCCACCAGCATCCTACCCTAGTGAAGATATTCCCGTTTCAGATCTGGGAAGTGCTATGGGGAAGCGGAAGTTGGGGCTTTTGGATTTACTTGGTCCTCAGCTTTTTCAACTGGAAAATATCAGACGTGACCACTAAGAACCCTTCTCATTTCAGTGATTCTACGATTTCCCACAAAAATGTCAAATATCACCACAAGATAAGACTGATCCTGATGAGATAGATACTGCTGTGTAAGGAGTAGTCTGCTCTGTCCCTCACAGGGCCCACGGTAAGTTCCATGTGACATTGAGCTTGAAGAATCCTCCTTCCTCACAGACCTGCCTCCCCCACCCCCACCCCCGCCCTCCACCCCACACCACCCCACCCCTGGAGCTGCTTAGAAAGACTCAGCTGGAGTGACCTGGCTCTGCTGAGCTTATGAGAGTATAGGGCCAGGAAACTTGGGATCAGTCACCCTGACTAATGGTCAGTTGGTTACTAAATCGCAAGCTTCCTCTCTTCCTGTCTTGTGAATCGTAGGAGCTTCTTCAGCAGTGGCTGGTGAGTTTTAGCTGTCCTCTGCTTCCTTGCCCGGCGCCTGGGTTGGAATGAGGGGAGGGAGCCTCCCCCTATGACAAGGAAGGGGAGGGAAGTCATAGAATGGTCTTGCATCCCTTCCTTCCTTCTTTTCCACTCTCCCTACCTGACCCTACCTCCCCCTCTTTCTTCTTTCCTTCCTTCCTTTCTTTCCGCCATTTCTCAAGGGCCTCAGAAAGATGAGCTAATCACATTCCTTAGATCATGGCACATTATCTACACTGGCCCAAGGAAGGTTGCTCTGTTGGTTGTTTGGTTGGTATGTTAGTTAGTTATCCCTTTCCTCCCATTCCCTTCTCCTTTTTCCCTACCCACGCAAGGAACCATTCTACTGTTTAATACCCATTTTCTTGTTTGTGCATGTGCTTACAAGATTCAAAAGGTTTGTCTATACATGGCGTTTAATTTATCTGGGTGGTAGTATGTTATAGAATTCATAATGTTTCCTATAAATTGTCACTCGACTGCTCATGTTCAATATCTTGCCTCTTGCTTCTACTGGCTGCATGACACTTCATAATGTACACCCACCACTTGTCTCCTGGGTGGTGACTGCCTCCACCTAGCTCTGACCACAAACAGCACTGCAGTGAACATACTTGCACATGTCTCTTAATGGACATGTGTGAGAATTTATTTGAGACACATTCTTAGGAGAGGAATGGATTCCTCTGACTGAGTACTGCCAGGTTGTTCTCCAGAAGGGCAGTGCCCAGCTCCACTCTTAACTGCGGTGCATAAATGTTCCTCCATCCCCAGTTCCCAAAGTATCTGTCCTTGGATGAAGTTTAATTAAGAATGATTATCATAATTCATAAAGTAGAAGGAATCTTCTCAACATGCTCTAATCCATTGCTTCCAAAATTCTTCCTTAATTTCAAAAAGAATAATGTCCTACATTTGGGTATATATTAAATATTTTTAAAGAAAGAATGTGACAATGTTATTAACAAATTGCAAAAGGAATGAAAAGAAAATTGCGTTATCTTGATCTAAACGGTTCCCAAGCGTTCTATACTGGGAAAAAATAAGTGACATGCAAGGCTCCAAAAGAAATACATTAGGGTCTACTGATAAGTTCTGAAGATCTAGTTGGAATATGGTCTCACCTGATGACCCTCTTACCATTAGATCTTAGTTTAATTACATCCCGAAAGCTTTCCCTAACCCTCAAAGCTGGAAAAGGTGCACCTCCCATGCATCAGAATTACTTGTTTGCTCCTGTCTTGTTTATTGCTAAGCCCCAATGCCTAAAAGAGTGTCTGATCTATACCTGTCATTGAACAAATAAGGGTTCTAATTTTAATTATAATGTGTGGGGTTATTTTCCTCCAAACCACCAAGCAATTCTTATATACCAGCTAGGTATCCTACAATTCAACTCAAACACTTAACCTATCTAAAGATAGAGTCAGATCCCACAGGCTAAGGGCTCAGTCCTACAAGAGTGCCCCCCTCACCCAATTTCAGATGTCAATTGCAAGTCCAGGTGCTTCTGATGAAGCCCTCTTCCTCGGGGGGTTCCATTAATTTGCTAGAGCAGGTCACAGAATTGAGAGAAACATTTCACTTACTAGTTACTCGTTTGTTATGAAAGGATAGAACTCAGGAACAGCCAGATGGAAGAGATGCATAGAACCAGATGCTCTCAGAATGGGACACTCTCCCTACACCTCCACCTGTTCACCAACCTGGAAGCTCTCAGAACCCTGTCTTTTTGGGTTTTTATAGAGGCTTAATTACATAGGCATAGTTGAGTAAATCCCTGACCATTGGTGACTGATTCAACTGCCAGCCTCTTTGCCCTCCCAGGAGGTCAGTGTAGGACTGAAAGTATTAACTCTCTATTTAATCCCTTGGTTGGGTCTCCTGGAACAAGCTCATCCTTATGTTACCAACAGGCTTTCCAAAAATCCCCTCATTGACATAACAAAAGACACTTTTATGGTGTCTCATCACTTAGGAAATACCCATATTTTGGGGAGCTCTGTGCCAGAAACAGTAGACAAAGATTAAACATCTATTCCTTCTTATAAATCACAATAGCACAGCAAATATTTGTTGAATAAATAAGTGCATAAATAAGTGAACTGGTTTCACTTATTTGGTTTCGGGTTGACACGCCTAACACAGTGCCTGATACAGACGTTGAATTAAACAGATGAATGTGTGAACAAATGTCCACAACTCCTCTTGCTCTACCTTTCCCTCTCTCCTCTGGGCTCCTGCATCAGATATCTCTCCTTGGATTTTGGCAGATTCCAGGTGGGAGGTCAAGGTAACCATCAGCAGAGCTTAAATTCATTTTACTATCAGTTGCCTGTTTTCTCACGCTAGGATCATAAACTGGTGGACACCTATAGAGACACCCATGCTCACGGAAAAGCCGTGGGCCCCGGGAAAGGAGTGAGAAGGAACAGCCAGGAGGTAACATTCCAACTCGATTGTTGGGTGTTCGTGTTCGTGAGTGCACACACACCGTTCCCGCCCTCCTCTCCCTGTGTCCCCCTCCCTCCCCTTCCCCTTTCAGGCTTTATCCTTTATGACAGTCTAACAAAGGGCTGGTTTGGAGGTGAAGTCCCCTGATTACACACAGATCTATATGTGCACATACCAAAGAGAAAACGCATATAGTCATATTAAGATCATTTGTTTTCATATCTATACAGTTTATAGTGATCTAAAGTTGACAGTTTCTAGGCACAGTTTTCCCTAAATAAGCCCTCCATATTTTTCCTGGACCCGAAAGGCTGTTTTCACAGCCAGAAAAGAGCACTTGAGAAATTCTTGAAGACTGAGTGGCGCTTCAGGCCATCTTCCTTGGTTAACAGGCAGTGAACGACTCATCTTAAACTGTGTTTCTACCTAATTAAAATCAGCAAGAGAGCCTGTAGAATCAAAGCCATCCCACCCCAGCTATTTGGACCAGAGAACTCGGACATTTGATAGCTCAAGCCCAAGCCAGTTGCATTCCAAATAGCTTGTGCTACAGAGTCTGTTCAGTGTTTTGACCGAAGGCCTCTCACCTCTCTGCGTCGACCCTGGCGTTTGTGCAGAGGTTTGCAAAGGGACATGGACAGCACCAATTACAGGGCCCTGACTCATTGTTCACTTAGAGATTACTTTAAAAGACAACATTTATACTAAATTTATGCACTTTGAGGACATGGTCAATCACTCACAGTGTTTAGCATAGGGTCTACCCATAGAGTAAGAAATCAAGATTGGTTAACTTACCCATATAACTTTAAAAATCACATTAGTCCTATTGCTAATGCTGGTTATCCTTTTTAGGTTGAGAACAACTGTCCAGTTGCCTTGCCCTACCTCTGACACAATCCAGGTAAGAGCCCCTCCTCCCCTGGCATGAGATCATCTTCTCAAACCCTTTGGGCTCCTTAGAGGAGAAAGGGGCCATTTAGGGGCAAAATAAATAGCCTCCATTTTCAATAAAATGAGTTACCCAAACCAGCTGAGAGTATCATATATATATATATATATATATATATATATATATATATATATATATATATATATATATATGACAAGCAGGTTTTTTAAGATGACCTCCATCCTTGGAAGAGGAATAAGGTTTTGTTTCTGTGGAATTTCTGAGTGACCTGAGTCAGAGGGTAACTCTGCCTATAATCGACTAATATGAAAGCTCTCAATAACACCACTGCACAAGAGTGTTCAGCTTCCCAGACACTGCTTTCTAGACACTTAAACTTCTGAGAACAAAAGGATAGGTTGGTTTGGGCCAAGTGACTTGGGTACATTTGGGTTCATCTGTCTTCCAAGTCTAGAAGACAACAGGTACCTGTGGAAATGTGTCCTTTAATCCAGGATGTAAATGCCATCTTAAATTATTTCTAGAACAAAGCAGAGAACACATATCTACTACAAGTTCTATGTCCATACACTAGATGTAAAGGAGAGACCTGAATGTCCAGCGTCTGACTGAAAATAATAGCGAGCAATTATTTAGTAGTTATCATTGTTCTAAGCACTTTACATATATTAACTGTCCCCATTTCACTGATGAGGAAACATGATGAGGCATGGAGAAATAAAGCAACTTACACAAAGTTACACAGTTCAACCAAGTCAATATGGCTTTCCAGGTCCTTGTTCTTAATGAGGATGCTTTACTGCTTCCCTGGTAGACAGCCTGGGCTGCCATGGGGCCTACTGGAGAAGCATAAAGCATGGCCCCTGCCTGCCAGGACCTCATAGTCTAGGGAACAAAGGGTTGTGATGGAGCTTCTGGCCAGTAAGAGTGTTGGGTACATGTCCAGCTGGCTGGATCCCCTGGAAGAAGGCAAGAGAGATTCTCACACAAGCCCAATCTGATTCAAGCTGAGTGCTTGCCATTCTCTCAGCCCAGACAGGTGGCCCTAGAAGCTGGAAGAGATGGACTGTTTGAGCTGCTGGCACTGGAAGCAGACTTCCTGCCACTCAAACAACTCTTACACCCGATATAGTTCACAACTAAGCAAGACTGATCCTGTGTGGCTGCTTTTCAGAATTAGTTCCATTCCAAAAGCATCCTGGGGAAAGGTAAAGGCCAAAAACACAATTAATTCAAGAGATATTCTGGCCTCACCAGGAGTGAGCCTTCCAACAGTACATGTCTGTGAAAGCTGGTGTGTAGGGCATAATCACCTGGTATGAGTCCTCCAACTCTGGGTGGGGAGAATGCCTCTGTGGTTGTTGTTGCTGTAGCAGTATCTCATAAATCTAATGAGTAACTGCGCTGATTCAGAAGCCTCACTTCAGGAAGACCCACCTTGACTGACTTCTCGAAGCTTCTCCAGAGCACAAGCACAACCCACTGAGTGCAAAGCCCACATCCCACTGTCTGCCTCCTACTTCCTTCCAGGGCCTCTCTTAAAAGCAATGGTGTCAGATGGGGACTAGAGTTATCCAGGTGATCACTCCGTCAGTTATATAAATGTCTAATCACCATGTTGTACACCTGAAACTAACATAATGTTGTATGCCAACTGTAACTGAAAAAATAAAAAAATTATTAAAAAAAAGAAATCTGAGACTGTTTCAAGAATTTTAAAGTAAATGTTTTCAATCTACTAGAGCCCATTCACAAATATAAAGCTATTATTTTTCCTTCCCTAAAAGTGTTCCTGAGACAACATGTGATGACAAGGACTTACACAAAACATACATTAAAAGATGAATATCGATGTACTTACTCCACAAAGAAACATTGAATTGTTCGACAGAGCAAGCTTCCTCAGTGGGTTTCAAACTATGATTCAAACTCCAACCCTACCCCCAATCTCCACCATACACATTCCATCTTATTTCATTTTAACTGAAGATTTTTTTCCCCGGAACACATTTACTGTGTGTTTACGTTTATCTGGAAGCCTATAAGCAGAATTCTCCCTAACGACTAAAACTACATAGGACTCATCTGAAGTTGAACACAAGTGGTTCTATAAACATCGGGGTCCCCGTCACCCCCTTGCTCTTGGTGCTCTGTGAAAAACTGAGTCCATAGCTCCCTTGGGCTCCCAACGAGCACATGAGCTTGCTGCTGACAGAAGGGAAACGGTTGTTCGCATTACAGATCAGGGCTGGAATGAGCATTCTGAGTCACAGCTCCATCCCGCAGAGGAATATTGGCTCCAGGATGGTGCATGAGAACTGACAGTTACCTCAAGGTAAACAATTTGACTGTAAAGCACAGTTTTATGACCTCAGTAAGTGATTTCCACTCTGCCTCACAGGTGTATGCGCATATTTTTTCTTATGCTGAGGAAACTGTAATATCCTACTCTTAGCCCGCAGAACCCCTGCTCCCAGGGAGCATATTACATGGCCTCCCGGTTGCCAAGGGTTAGTTAAGAGCTCTATAAAAACGACTACATATTTTACACAAGCCCTTGCTAAGCATGTTGACTGGTTCTCTCCCTAAAGATATTTCCAGCTAGGAACCCATTCAATTTTGTATGAAAGGAGTTAAAAAGACTGCTTCTTTTACTTTCCTTTATTTTCCTTTTTTTTTTTTTTTTGGCTTGTTTTTGCCACAACTTTTTATCTAAGCCCATCATATAATAGATCTTCATTAGCCAGCAAGTTGGGAGTGTAAAGACATGTCATTCCTACTATGTGCTCAGACTGATAGCCCAGAGTCTTCAGATGTTTGAAGAACCTCGCGAGAAGCCACACTTTTATCTCTGAGCATCATCTTTAGTTTACATCTCTACCGCTTGGCCACATTGGTCTCATGACAGGAGAGAACTTCCTTGACAGAGCAATAGAGAAACAAGTACAAGTACCACACTGCCCATGATTCAGAACTTGGAGTGTCTCAGGCAGTTCGGGTTGCTATAACAGAATACCACACACTAGGTGGCTTAAACAACGAACATCTATTCCTCACAGTTCTGGAAGCCAGGATGTCTGAGATCAGAGCACCAGAGAATCCTGTGTCTGGTGAGGGCCCACTTTCTAGTTTGTAGACATGTACCTTCTCTCTGTATCTTCACATGGGGAGAAGGTCTGAGAGAGAGAGAGAGAGAGAGAAGAAGAAGGAAAGAGAGAGGGAGGGAGAGCTTGAGAGCACACACAAGAGAGACAGCCAGCTCTGGTCCCTTCATCTTCACATTAGGCTCTAATCCTTATAAGGGCTCTACTCATGTGACCTAATTATTGCCCAAAGGTCCTACCTCCTAATACCATTCCAATTTCGTATTCCTCCAAACATGAAAATACCATTGTTTTGGGGGGCTTTTGCTGGTAGGACGCTGCAAAGTTAAAAGAGGGCTGAGGAGAAGAAAATGCAAAGATGAGTGACAGAAGAACAGAATATGGAGGACATAGTGATAGCTTGACGTGCTTTGAGAAGGCTCCTTAAGGTCAAAATCAGAAGGTAAAGATGAACCAATTATAAATTTCACAATAAAAGGAGCAAATAAACAGCAGGAACAAAAAATAAAAATAAAATAAAAGCCAGAAGGAAAAACGAGAAGAAAACTAGAACTTGGAAGATTTGGCCGAAGAAGAGTTGGTTTTAAGTAAATAGGAAAAGATGTGTCATTGGTGAGAGCATATTGCCTAAGGACTGACTTCTGGGTCAAACTATCACTCAAGTGTCATAACTGCCTCCTTAATGGTCATATTAATTTCATGGCACTTGAAGGGTGCAGAACACAGTCTTAAAGCATCCTAGAGCTAAAATCTGAGGGCTAACTCTGACCGGCATTTATTCACAAAGCTTCTGTACTTACCATTTCTACAATATTTATTTCTCTTAACAACTCCTCACTGTTAATACTTGTGTCAATGCTTTTAAAAGTCAGTGAGCAAAACAAGGAAAATGAAGATTCCTACAGAGAAAGAAGAAAAGTTAGTTGAAGGAAGTAAGTCGTTTTGGGGAACCTCATTACGCAAATCTGAGAAGTTAAGTGATTTAAGTATTATGACAACTTGTCTCTGTGGAAAAGGAAAACCAACTCTATTTTTAATCAATACTTACGATAAACTCTCTGTGCCCAATAAGACAGACAAAGTGAGAATTTTCAGGAGGTAACAAGCTAAGAAGTCAATGCTTTCTTTCAGAATCTTTCCAGACTATCTGCTGAGACTCATAAAATTTATCACTGTCTCTCTTTTTTTTTTAAAGTGACAACTAGTATCTTTTATTGATAATAATAGTAATATGTATTTATTTATTCATTTGTCTTCGCCAAAAGAGCAAAACAGCTCTATGATTAAGAAGGGAAGATATACTTAAAAAGCTTTCATAGAGCTCAGCATCCATAACTCAGTGATGACATTAGATGTTTAATGCAAATGAGACATGGCGCCAAGCCTGAGAGGAACAGCTGCTGGGCAGTTTCCTCCTTCTGCAGGGAGGACACGGGATCTACCACTGCCGCATTCTGGGATGTGACTGATGTGCACGTCTGACTCTGTAGAAAGCCCTCTCTGTGAGCAAGGCTCTACTCTCTCACTGCTATAGAAGGAATAAAACAAAACAAAAATATCACACCAGCCTGGTAGGGAATATCTCCAGAAAGGTCGAGAAGCAAAGCCAAGGAAGCCTCTGCTCTCTGCTCAGCTCCTCCGCTCACAGAATATGCAAAACCAGGCCGAGGCCTAGGCCGCAGCCGATAGCACCGCCGTGAGCCCCCAGCCTGACCTCTCCACTCCAGCAGGGACCATCCTGGCAGAGCCCTTCCCACCTTGGCTTTGCCTTCCCTTTGCGTCTCCTTTGTCCCAGGATGGGATGCAGTTCAAAGCCCACCTCCTCAGCATGGCATTCCAGGATCTCCCCGTGTACAATCACCTCTTCCTTCTCCCCGATCCCTCCGCATTCACAGTCTGACCTGAGAACCTGGCATTAAAGCTCATACTACTTTTCTCTTTCTCTATGTCGAGCACGTTTATTTTGCAGTCCCATTTAGATGGTGAACTAGAAGATGCGCATTATCACATATCTTTTGATTTTCTCATGGCTTTAGCATAAGCTGGACTCAGGAATCACGTGCGAGGTAAACTGACTCAAGATGAACAGTGAGGACCACGCAAAGCAGATGCTCTCAAGACAGATTCGAACACTTCCTCCTTCTAAAGCACACAAAGCAGGAGAGGCACGACCCCACCAAAGCCCCTCTCTGCTCCCACATCCCAGAATAGACTAAGTGTGTGTTATTTTCTGCCTACCATTGGAGGCCTTTTCTTTTTCCTTCGTATTTTCCAATTTTAAAAATTGCCTGTGATCTTGGAGAAAAATGAAAGAACAGGTGGTTTGTTAAAGCCGATCTATGAGCCTTAAAAATATTTTTTCTTTGTATTTTTAACTGTGGATTTATTTAAAATATTTAGTTATCAAGTGGCTGCATCAGGCACTATGATAACACTGGGTGTGGACCAATAAATAAAACACGTGTGTTTTTACCTTCATGAAGCCCATCGCCTACCAAATGAGACAGTTTTTAAACAAGAAAAGACACAAAACAAAACAATGAGTGGATGTATAATAGGTGAATTATATCTCAATAAGACTGTTACAAAAAATATAGACACAACACAGAGGGATCTTTATAAGTACAGTGTGTCAGGGACACCTGTTTCTAGTCTGTCTTCTCACCCAGAGTACATGCACAGTAACGATGGTCTGCATGTCCTTGCAAAATGCCCAGCACAGGTGATGTGCTTCTTAAAATATCGGTGACCCAGACAGAGCATGGAGAGCCAGTAAGGAAACGTTCCTTACTGCAGATTATGGAGAACAGAAGGAAACACAAAACATTTAGCTGCCACCTTCTGTCACAAACATTCTGGCTACATCTTAACTTGGCTAATTGGATTGGTTGTTTCTTCTCTTCCCCTCTTTCTGGAGGTAATTTTAATCTCCAAGTGCTTCATTTTCCACTTCGGTGAGTCACTAGGCAGAGGATGGAGAATGTAAGTCATTATTTTCCTCATCTTTGCAGATAAGTTGATACTGTACATGGCCCTTAAGAATGTTTCTTCTGTATTTATATCTTGGCAAGGGCATGCTACATTGTTTTCAATCCCTCTATTCTCATTGCCAGCTTTTGCTGGAAAAATCAAAGAAAATAAGATGCAGGATACCTCAACCACTTGGCTCCCTGATGTTGCAAGGTTTTTCTCATTCCCCTGCCCCCATCATTGGGTTCCCGTGCTCACTCACTCATTCTCTCTCTCCCCGCTCCCTCTCTCCTCTCTCACCCTCTCTTTTTCTCTCTCCCCTCTGATGCTTCTGAGGACACCCCCTGCAGACTGTCCTGGGGCCCCCAGTTGTACTCAGGGGCTGCTTGAGAGCAAGTTAATCCCCTTCCTTTTCACAGGCCAAAAATTAAACATTCCAGAACTCTTCTTCCAGGTGAGACTGACTGGCTTAATCTCTGACAGGTTTTCTACTTGTGTTGATGTGAGAGGAAGAGAAAAATTAGGTGTTCTCCAACAGGCTCTCTAAGAATACAAAGAAAGGAAGCCTGTAATCTAAACTGGCCCAGAATTTCAATGTTTTGGACATGTCCTACACTCTACAAATTGTTACAGCTAGCTCCTCTAATAACAACAGAGACTTCCAAAAGATAAATTGAGTTACCATTGGCTGCCCAGGCAGCATTCAGAAAAGTTTTCCCTGCGGGGCCAAGCCAATCGTTATAGGATGAGAGTATTCCTTTGGTGAACACAGACAAAAATTGAGAGTTATTTACCAACATTCATCACTAACCACATTAAAATGTAAGCCTTGGACCTTGAATCAGGGTCAAACTTTGTTTTCATGACACTTGGGTCTGAATGTCTTCAGTATATTAAACAAGATTGCAGTAAAATATTGACACTATATTTGTTAACTTTATGTCAGTCATGTGTCTGAAATATTTTCTTTGAATAAACAGTTTGACCCACATTTATTTGTGAAACTGGGAATTTATTTCACGATGCTGTGGGGACATTCTCCAATTATATGTAGAAACAAATATGTTGTGACTAGAGAAAGAACTAAATGGACAGTTTGGACCATTCCCTAAGTGAACTGCCAAGCACCAAATTGAAGAGCATATTTGATATAATTTTTGCAAAAAGTCTTGCATCAACAATTTGAAGATCCAGTCATGGGCTTGGTAATGATCTAGAAAATATTCCACTTATACTGTTATAGGCACAGCCAAAGGACATAGAGAGTTGAGAGAATAGCCACTAGGGTCAGATAGAGAGCAAGTATGAAATAGTAGTGAGTTTCCCAAGGTGTTTGTTGATATTGGTTTAATTAGGTTTACTCTTATGAGTACTTTTATAACTTTTATTTTAAAATGACTTATAACTTAGGTTATAAAAATAGTACAAGGTACATCCCATGTGCCTGAATCATCGATGGTTTATTTTATTCTATTTGCTTTATCATTCTCCCTTTTTAGATAGGTAGAAAGATGGATATATATGAGTGTGTGTATATATGCACATATGTGTACACACGTGTATAGGTACACATATGTGTGTATGTATTGATACATATGTATGCACATTAGTTTTTGAGCCATTTGAGAATAACCTGAAGACATCATATACCTTTACCCCTTAATGCTTCATAGGAACAGGGACATTCTCTTACAAAACTACAGTGCAATTTCCAAAATAATAACATGTCCTTTTGATGCAATTCTATTATCTAATCCACAGACAGTTTTGGAAGTCTGTCATAGGTCCCCCAAATTCACCCCATTGCCCATCGTCTTCCACTCCCGGATTCACCGCAGGAAACGCACGCGCTGCGTTGGGCGGTCACGCCTCCCCAGTCTCCTGCGGTCCGCGCATGTCCTCGGCCTTTGTTCTCGCTGACCTCTTTCCTTTCTAAGATTACAGGCCAGTTATTTTACAGCATGTTCCTCATTTGGGGTTTGACTGATGTTTCCTCATTCTTAGATTTATATCATACATTTTTTTTTAAATAGAAATGTCGCACAGTAATGCAGTGTACCATATTAGCTTGTCCCATCATTGGTGATAATGACTTTGATGACTTGGATACGGTGGTGCCCACTAGATTTTCCCACTGTCAAGTAACTGTTTTTCGCTGTGTAATTAATAATAATTTGTGGGGAGACACTTAGAGTATAAAACATCCTGTTTCTCATCAAGTTTTCATTCACTGGTCTTAGCATCCAGTGTTGATTTCTAGGTCCATCATCATGCCTTCTACATTTTTCACATGGCGATCTATTTTATTACTTTTGATATTTTTATTCTATACTTACTAGTTAGTATGTATTTTCCCCAATTATTTTTTTAATTCGTAGTTCGTTTTATTCAATGTATTCTAATCCATTATTATCTTTTTTATTATTGTGTTTAAATTGACCCAGATAAACCAGTAGGAGCCCTTTTGAGTTGGCTTCTCTGTTCTTTATATATGTCTCCATTAATCTTCGAGTGCTTCCTTATTTTCTAACAAAATAAAAGGTTTCTGAGCACTTTTAACAAAATAATCACATGTTTGCATTAGCTGTAGCCACAAAATAATGCCATTGGTGAGCCTCCCTTTGCAGCCTCTCATTGCAGGCCCTTTGCTCTGGAAGGCTCACGGATGGAAGAGAAGGGCTTATACCAGGCAGGGAGGCAGACTCTGGCACTCTGGTCCTCCAAGGCTGTGTAGATAAGCATTTGGTAGTAGAAACCTCTGTATGGGCCTGGGGATTGGGTACCACTGAGCAAAGGGAAATGTGTTTATTCCATCTATTTCTTACTCAAGCGTCTATATCCTTTGTCACGGTCTCATGACAATTGCTCTTCTTCTATTATGTGAGATAGATGCAGAAAAGAAAAAATATCAGATTAATAAAGAATCAAGGGTCTTAGATACACAGTGCCCACACCTCAGCCATCAGTGTGAACAAATGGTATTTCTATCCAGCATTTCTGTACCAAAAGAGAAGAGCAATACACGGCAACGCAGACTGTGGGTCAGTTTCAAAGTGATCCGCACATGTGGCCTCAGACACTTCTCAGCTGGCCCACAAGTGCAGTGGGATAAAAAAGAAATGAACCCTGAAGGAAATGTGGAGGGAAGTTTATGCTTCATTCTTAACAACCTAAATTCCCATTCCCCTATTGCAAAGGGTTAAGGTGGTTAAATTATTCTCTACTCATAAAAAAAGCATGTTAAAAGATTTATTTTAACCACTAATCCCTCCTCAGACCTTAAAGGAAGATTAATGGTGCGAGTGGAGGATCTAATTCCATTGCAAATTTTGCCTTAAGATCACATTTTCCTAGCAGATTACATGATTACAGTATATTAATCATAATACAGATAGATTGCACCTTCCCTTGCTTGGCGGCCACAGCACAATTGGGAGTTCAGTCCTGGAAAGCCGAGGGCTCCACGATGCATTTTGAAAGGAAAAGGGAGCCGTGAGTTAGTCACAGATTCAGCTAGAAAATCAAATTCTGTAAGACTGTAAACAAATTGCCTCAGGGACTTTTCATAGATGGCCTTAAATCTGTGTTTGCCACATGTGGACCTTACGCCTGAAAGTGGGAAAACACAATATCCCAAATCTACACACATGATGACAGACTTGAAAGAGAAATAAATTATACCCATAATAGCCTTGATTGAATCTTTGGGGCATGGTTAGACTGAGCACACGAAGTAAGGCCAAAACATGTCCTCGCATACCTCATAACAAAGTAAGCCCTTTTATTTTTGCGATAGTCATTAATTTTATGTCTTGGTTAGGCACCATCACCCTCACCTCTCCACTTAGAGAAGAATTTCCCCTCAACCAAAATCCAGAGAAGCAGGGTGGAGGGTGTGGGGAAAAATCAAGAGGCCACGAGAACCAAGTGGTCCAAATGCACCACACTTTACCTTCTGTTATTTGGAAATGTGGTGACTTTAAGAGCAATTTAGAAATAAATGTGTTAGCATGTGGAAAGTTAGCCTTCACAGAATGCATAAGGGGTCTCTTGGCATGCAAAAGGTGTCTGATAAAGTGTGTTCCAGACAAAGCTCCAAATTAAGTATTGGAGAATGTCATCCAAAAGAAAAGGGGGAAAAGCCAAAGAGTTGGCAAAAAACACAGCTGAATCGTGAAACTGTACACCAGGCTGCCAAGTCTCAAGGAATACTCTTAGGTACAATTTACTAAACCAACTAAATAAGAGGCAGCCATAAATTACAGATGAATGCAGATGTTGGTGGACTCAAGAGTCACCTCTAAGCCTATTAAAACTTTAAACACCCTGGTGCCTGATAGCCTGAAAGGTTGAAAATAGTACTGTGGTGAACTGCTTAAAGAAGTCTGTGTGTGTGCATGTGTGCATATGTGCATGTGTATAGATGTGTGTTAGAGAGAGACAGAGAGTCAAGGAGAGAGACAGAGAGAGAGAAACACAGAGAGAGACAGAGACAGGAAACAGAGAGACAGAGACAGAGGGAGAGGTTTACTGGTGGGCACCCATTCTACTCTGCTGGTCCTGCCTAGTACCTCAAAAAATAAAATAAAATGCCTACAGAAACAATTACATGATGCCAATGGAAAATGAAGACTGCTTCAAGAACAAGGGTGCCAACAGAAATGCTGAAGTCACAGAGCTTTCACTGACTTTTAGGAACAGAACATCTGCATCAATGGCTTACGTTAGACACAATTCCATTATAATAATGTATGAAGGAAGCAAGCATGAATGTTGTTAGGAAGCCAGCTCCTACACTTCCTCCCAAGAAGATGAGGTTCTATGGCAGGGCCGAGAGGAAGACGCTGTTGGCGTATCACTGAGTCTCCTCAGATTTGGCTGTACCTCCAGGAGTGGTTCTGTTGGCCTCAGAATAGCGAAGATGAATTTATAACTGTTTGTGCTGTGCTTTACAACATACGGAGAACTAGCACATATGTTTAAACTTCTAAAGATCCAACTCTTCTAAAATGTTGAATATCTTTTATTCTGAAATATGTGCTTAGGGAACCCAAAATGGAATTCCTCATATACGTTTTGTCCAGTGGTGAAACTGTGGGATTTTACTCAGTTGTCTTGAAGTGATCATCAGATAGAAAAGAAAATGATCAAGGAGCAGACACAGTGAATCATTAACTGCCTCCAAACAATGAGCACCATTCATGCAGAGGCAATTTCCCTAAGCCACTTCCTTTCAGAAGTCTATACTGGGACACTACATGGCACAGTCGCCAGATGGGCAGACTCTGTTTTCTCAAAACTAACAACTGAAAACGAGAATAATCAAGTTAAATAAGACATACAAGGCAGACTGATGAACAAACAATTCTGAATACAACATCAATGATATGTATTTCATCTCATGGCAAAGAGTATAGACTCCGGAGCTGGAAAGAATCCCAACTACACTACTTAGTGGTACTGATGATCTTACCTAACTTCTCTGTGCCGCAGTTGTCATTCCTATAAAATGGGATGATCATAAAGATACCTGCCAGGACTAGTCAGGGTTCACCAGAGAAACAGCACTAATAGGATGTGTATATATCCTGTATCTATATATAAAAATAGATTTGGATACTATTATTATCATTCATATTGGGTAAGAAGTAATGGGTGGCAGAGGAGCCATGTGATGGTTTTCCAGTAGCAAGACCCATTCTTTTCCCAAAAAGTTGGGAAAGGCCTCATAAAGAAATGGGACTTTTCTGGAAGTGTGGGAATAAGGAGAGTAGCTGGAACACTAGGTGTCACTTGGGGTTAATCCAACTAAGAAAAGACAAGATTGTGCAGGAATAAGAGGAAAAGGTTAGCCTCTGGAACAAAGGGTGAGACTCTCAGGCCTCCTTTGCTGAGCCACTGGAGGCCTCTCTAAGGCTTTGGGGTAGGGATGGATGAACTGAGTGAGCGGCATAAGATAACTTTGGCAGGAAAGTTAAAGAAAGCACTGAGCAGGAGAAGATTGCAACACTCCAAATAATGAACAAAGAATGACCATTTTGCCCCCTACCCCTAAAGACTACAGACAGGAGGAGAAAGGTATATAAATAGAGATAAAAATATGTCAATGTCTCCTGCTTAAGATGTTAAAAGCTGCCTGTGGATAGATCCCTTTGAGGGGGACGCTTGGCCCAGTGGGAGAGAGATAGAAAACTAAGCAAATTCTTTTGATGAGGGGCATTGCCGTTCAGATTTTCTCCTTGCTGTGCGACTTATCTCTCACTTCAAATAAGCCTAGTCTTCTGAACTTATATCGTTAATAAAATAAGACACTAATATATTCGGCTTAGTCAAAGGCTCAAACATAACACTGCATTGCAGACAGTGACAAATTATGGTACTTCAGCCTAACTCCAATAGACATTCATAATCCGAAATAAAAAGAGAGAGAAAAAGTTAAGTTAAGTTATGGGATCAGGGCACCTATAAATCCTCAAACATGGGAGGTTGAGGGGGGTGTTCAGAACCAGGAAGTAAGAATGGGCTGCAACATCACTCATCCTTCAAGATCGTGAAGGCTTCCTCCATGGACATCCCTTCCACCCCTGTTTCTGCAGGTTTTTTATTCAATTGAAGACTTTTTCCCCTTGTGAAAACCATGCAAATTTGATAATAGGTTTTAGTGGAAAAAAAAATCAAATTCCTCTTACATAAATTAATTTTATAGTTAATTTTGTTTGAATTCATCTTTTCCACTCATCTTGTCTCCTCAACGTCTTAACCCTGATCTGAAGCCCACCAAGATGCCTGAAGAAGAGGATGGAAAATGAAAGAACTGATGACTGGGCATCCCAGATGGCAGTATTTAGGCACAAGAGTGGTTAGTATCATCTCACCTGTGTCGATCTTGCTCGGCAACATAAACTATCTTGAAAATGCTCATGTGCCCGGGCCAGAAGGCTAGTTTGGGTTAAGTGTGGGAGATGACCAGATGCCAACTATACTCAAGTTCTTGTAGCAGGTGATGATGAAGAAGTATGAATTGTTTAGATGTTTTCTTTTCTTGAGGATTTCAGAAATCCAGGAATTTGGGAAAACAATATATTGAAAATGATGAGAGAAAAAGTTTCTAAACGAAAATACGTTCTCTTGTCACTGGTATCTTCCCCTCAGAAAATCCCTTGTGAGAACAAGAGGCCTAGTTTGATGATGGGAAAAAAAATTAGCATTGGCTTATTACGTTTACTGTACTTTCTCCAAAAGCAAAATCAAGAAAAGGGGGACTATAAAACTATAAGGAAAATGATATCTGAAAAAGGAAGACTCAGAACTTGATAAAGTAGCTCAGCTTCAGGGAACTGCCCTGGTATTTACTTCGCTGGAAGCTTAGGAACCAGTGTGTATTTCCACCTCCCCTTCCCAGCCACGGTGACTACGGAAGCACATCAAGAAGGAGCCTCCATCAGCCCGGACTTTGGAGCGACTGAGATCCACGCTGCACTCCTGCCAACTCACGCAGGACATGCGATGCGTGTGAAATAGAAACTTGTGCTGGGTTAAGCAGATGAAGTTTCTGGGTTCTTTTTCATGCAGCAAAACCCAGCCTGACAAAGATGAAAAAGTCTAGAATAAAAACAGGAGAATGGAGGAGGAGAAAAATAATCTTCAAAATATTTAATGTGTTAACCTCTAATATCTAGAGTAAATTATTTTATTTGTGTAGGAAACAAAAATACTGTATCACTATCTGGTTCCTTTCTCTTTCTTTCCCCTAACACATATACCCATAATAATCTTAAAATAAATAAGGTAAGATATTAGTATCCTTGTGAAGAGTCATTCATTATATATTAAGTTGATCATGTATGAGAAAAAAATATATTCTGTGTGCATTCCATTAGCCTACACTGGAAATAGATAATAATAATAATAATAGATAATATATTGAACACTTAATATGTGTTAAATACATGCTAAGTATTTTACATACATTATTTGATCTAAACCTCATGACAACTCTATTATCCTCATTTTATGAATGAAGAAATTGGAGCTCAGAGAGCTTAAGTCACTTTCCCAAGGTGGCACAGCAGATAAATGGTAGAGTTAGGATAAATCTGGAGTGTGGACTCAGAGCCCAGCTGCTTGAGCAATACGCCATACTGTTTCCTCATTTTCCAAAACCTAGAGAGGTTAAACAGTTCTCCCAAGGTCACAAGGCTAGCTAGCAGCAGAACCTCAGCTAGAGTCTAGATTTTTGTTTTGCCTTCTTCACTGCCCTGTCTTGCCTCAGCCTTTTCTCCTTGTCTTTATCTCTTCTTCTGGGCCTATTTCCCTGCCCCTTTCCAGGACTCCCTGTGAGAATTCTGGGTGCTTTCTAGTTCAGGAGCGAGGTGGGGAGGGTGCATTTCTAAGATGCTTTATAACACAGTACTAACCTTCTCTACTAAAATACAGCAGTGGTACGGATACGCCGGCTGACCAAATTGAGCCAGATCACCCCGCCAGCTAGCTCCAGGTTCCTCACCCGCTCTTGCTATTTATGCATTTTTATAATTATTTAAGATTCCTAAGTGATTCTGATGGTCAGCATAATAGGAAACCCTGCCCAAAGGATAAGCAAATATTGAGGTGTAAAAGTTGGAACTTTAAGTCCCATCCTCTCCTCCTGCGTAGAGATCATGCCCACACCACCAACTGAGGCAAGTGGCCTGACTTTACCATGGAAAGGGGTGGTTCTCTACAGAACCCTCAGCTTTCATTTTGAGGCAGTGATGGTGCCACCAGCCAGGGCACTCAGGTCCACAGACAGAAGGAGGGGGGCAGCATGACTAGGCCCAGCAGCCCATCTTCTTGGAGCTGTCCTGACAAGGATGTGAGGTAACATGTAGGAATGCTCCTCTTTGAGAGAATTCCAAGAGTCCAGTCAGTCCTTAGAGAACTCCTGACTTCCTCATTTCATTCAAAAGACAAGTGGGTTCTTTAGTAGAGGACAGGGGTGTCACAGAAAGGAGAGGAAAGGTCTCCCCGTGGAAGCCGGCCTGGGGCTGAGGCCCGAGGACTGTAGCCGGGTTATCAACATTTCTCGGGCTCATCATGCCAAAAGCAGAGGAGGTGACCGCAGGGCCCCAAAAAACTTGACACAGCCTGACCTTCAACCTTTTTAGCTGTTTTATTTTCTTTCAGGCTCAGAAAACTTAGATGGGGGCTGGGAGAGGGTGGAGAAATCAAGTTTTCAGTTTACTAGAGAAACTTAGAGCCCAAGAAGACTGTTTGAGGAGAGGAGAGGTGCTGACAGCACACTTCACTAACCACACAGCCACTTCGACCCCTGGCTCGGTGACCGAGTGGGGATTCCTCCAACCAAGGGCCCTACCTGGCTCAGCAGAGGAGAAGCAACATGGTGACCCTTCAGCCTCACAGGGTTGAGGGGGACTTGACAAGCTCAGTTTCTTGCTTCAAAATCAGAACAAAATTCCGACAGTGATCTGGAAGGGTGAGGGTGGGTAAGATAAAGTGGATTTTAAAAAATCACGGAGCCCTAGTTTCCTTGTCTCCGCATTTATGAACCTGCAATGTGGGGATGCTCAGCAGACCTTCTCTGCAGTTCTTTATTTTTAATTCCTGAAACTTAGTAGATCTGAGCCAAATTTTCTCTCTCCTTTCCCTGGAGAAAACAGAAAAAAGGCCTGTGTCCTGCATTTTAAAACATCTGGTGGGGCCATCAGTAGAAAAAAAAAAAAAAAAAAACGCAAAGGCTATAATTTAACTTACCTTTTGGGATAGTTTTTATTACGTTTACTTTCTTGGATACACAAAAACGTTTGGCATTTTCCCCATTAGTTAATGGGTTCGGAATTTTATTAATCAATGTCTAAATGTTCATAAAATAATGCCACCTTTTAAAACCGGGGGCAAGGACCATTTCCAAATGCTTCCAGTCAGAAGGAATAATATTAAAAACGCAGGTTGCATATGTGTTAAAACCAGTCTTTGGGGAGTGGGGCATAAGCTCTCAATTATCCCAACCACCTCCAGAGCCAGAGATCAAGGCCAGAAATGCACCTCAGGCCAAGGAATGCACCCGAGGACTAGGCCTGTGGGGCTGCCATGTAGCCAAGCCCAACAACTCACCTCCCTCCACCCAAGCCCACCTCCAGTCCCGTCTTTGCTTCTGCCCCTGAGGCAGTCAGAGCAACGGAGTGATAATCACCAATCTCAAGGAGCATACTGATGCTCAGGCCCAGTGTGCTCCTCCCTGAAGGTAACATGTTCCCCTCTAGGTACTAGGAAAGTTGAAGAGTATCTCACATCTTCCCTTTTTTTCAGAGTACTTATTCCTTCTATTATTTAGTACGACTATTTGTTTATGTCAGCTTCCTGCCCTGGTTGGTGAAATTAATGAGAGCAGAAACGGTGTTTGTTTTACTTTGTTCATATTCAATATTAAGCACTCAGCACAGAGCCTGATATAAAGTAGGTGCTTAATAAATAGTTAGTAAATGCCCGGCAATTCCAATCCTAGGTAAACACTGAAGAGAAATGAGTGTATTTGTCCATTAAATACTATGAATGCAAACGTTCTTAACAGATCTGTTCATAATAGTCAGAAAATGAAAACACCCTAAATGTCCATCAGGAGTGAGCAATTAAATAGGATGGAGGGTATTTTTTTAATGGAACACTTAAAAGAACAAGAATAAGGAAAAGAACTTATCACTCTTTTCCACAACACAGTATTGAGCAAATAAAGGTGGAAAAAAATGCATGATTACATTTATTTTAGAGTTTAAGAACAGATGGAACAAATCTATGATGACAGATTAGGATCATCTTCTGCAGGAGGATGCTGGCAGTGGGAGGGTGCAAGGGGGTTGGCTGGGAAGAGTCCAGAATTGCTTGAGGAGCTAGAAGTCCTTCCTTCAGGTTGAGATGGAGGAGATGCTAAATTGTTCCACATAGCTAGTGAAGGAAATCTGTGGTGTAGGACTCTGCCTAAGAATTTGACCTAATTAACTTCCCTATAAAAAGAAAAGGCTCCATGAGAGCAGTAACTTGTGCTTGTTCAGCTCAAATCCCAGCACCTAGAATAGGGCCCATCGCAGAGCAAAAATATTTTTGAATGAGGCCAGTCTTTGGGCCCTCCACCTTCCCGTGGCCACGTCCCTCTCCCTGATGCTCCCTTACAGTCCCCTCTCATGCTCACTCAACACTCTCCCCACCTGTGAGAACCTGCTGGGCCTAAAGGACCAGCTTCTACCTTCGGTCAATGTGTCTAAATGGCAGAGCTCACATTCCCACCCTCAGCCAGTTTTTTCTCCTGGGCTGCTTCTTCCTCCTTCATACTCTCCCACTTACCTAGACTCAATACTTCAGCCATCTTTAATGTCTCCCTTTCCCTCATATACCCAGCTACTTTGTAGGCACACACCCATCTCATGCATCTGCTCTCCCCTTTCAATTCCCACCATTATCATCCTAGCTCAGGCCTTGGTCACTTTGGTCTAGAGTACCCTCCAGGAACCTCCATTCCATCCTTCCCACCAGAGTCATCTTTCTCAAGCGTAGGTTGAGCTCTGGCACTCTCCAGCTCACAAACTTTCAAAGGCTCCCTCATACCTTCCAGATAAATGACCACACTCCTTGGTCCAACACTGAACATCTTCTAAAAATAGGCCTCAAAATAACTTTTTAATCTGTCTCTCTTGTTACTCCCCTACACACACCCTACATTTAAGTCAAACTGTACCATTTAACTTCCCCACATGTGGCAGTTTCCCATCCCCCAGGCCTCTACTCACAGTTTTCTCTCCTTTGGGAAAGCCTTCACCTCTTATCTCTGCCACCATCAGTTAGGACTGAAATCCTGATCATCCTTCACAAATGCTCAACACAAGTTCGCCTCCCTAACGTGTGCTTCTGAACTATCCAGGTGCTTGTCCTCAGGCCCTGCTCTCGATTGATATTTTAATTCCATGTGTGTTAGTCTTATGGCATATACAATACACTACCTTATGGGACTTAGGTTCCCTGCTAAAATGCAAGTTTATTTAGGGCAAAGTACAGGTCTTATTCCTCTTTCCGATGACACAGATTTCATCTTGTCCTCAGATAAGATTAAATGTGTATTGATTAAAAGAATAAATGCATGGGAGCGGGGGAGGAAAGCAATTAGTTGTTATTTTGTAAAACTCAATAAATTAATTTACAGTTAGATGTAAATGACTTCCAAAAAGGATTATACACATAAAGATATGTTAACCAGAACTAGAGACAACCCGTTAAATGACTATAATGATGGAACTTCACAACTATAGTGCTGGAGCTTCCTGGTGCTGCCTCCCATCAGAATAGATACTCTTTTGCTTTGGATAAAATCAGCCTTAAGAACTGGTCGTTTCAGGGTTCCTAAGAGGTACTGAAATCTGGTATAACCTTACAATACCACTCAACTCAAAACAAAGCAAGGCTAACTGTTACATCTCTGCCATCCACTAAAATGTGTGGCTTTGATGAGAGTAATTGACTTGTCCAAAGCTTGTTTTCCTTATCTGTCAAGTGGGACTGATACTCCTGCTTTGCCAGATTCTTATGAGGAGAAGTGATCCAGTGCAGGCAAGCAGGAGTGCCAGTGCAGCCCTGATGTCCCTCCTTGGGGCCTTCACCACAGCAGGTGTGCGGGTGGCTCTGTGAGGCTCTGCGTGGCTTTGGTGGGAAAAGGCAACCTGCCACTCTCCCTCCTGGGAGATGTTCTTACCTCTTCTCTTTATTAGTAGGAGGCAATTTGAGGCAGGATCCCTGATTCTTATGAATTCCTCAACCTCTGAATTCACTAAGACCAAAGGAGCTTCTCCCAGGGAGGAGAGAAACATTCCAGTCCGTTGACATAAAAGCGTCCAGGGGATAGTCCGGGGGAAATCATCGTGCAGGAAGGAGACTGAAGAGATTGCGTGGAGGAGGCTTCAGGAGAACACAAGGTCACAGGGTCAAGTACGCAAAGTGAGAAAAGGAGGGAATGCTTCTGCCAGTTCTTTTCCATGAAAACACACACTTAGCACTAAGAGCAAACACGCACGCACACACGCACGATAAAAATAACAAAAACAAACGCGAAGTTTTCCCTTGGAAAAGAAATTACAGTCCCTGGCAGGAAACCGTGAAGTGAACTGTGAGGGGCCAGGCCCGTCCTGGCTCGTTTTTGCTCAGACGCTCCATACATGAAAGCTACTGCTCGCTCTTCGGGCCAGAACCCCAGGCCGGGCCTTCCGCTCTCTTTGGCTCTCCTCAGAGAGGACTGGGCCTCACAGCCAACTGGCAGGAAATCCGAACAAATTGGCAGGGTCCACCTTGTTTTAAGTAAATGCATGTGCACCTCCCGAACTCACAGCGGACACCCATTAGCCTGCAGCACCGCCCCTTCGGGAAGGCTAAGATGGCTCCCACCAGTGCTGACTGGTCATCCACTGAGGAGCAGGAAAGAGGCCTTCACTCCCTATGTCCCTGCATACATAAAGACTTTGTTCAAGGAGTCAAATGCTGGCTCTTTCTCATGCATCAGATTCTGCCTACACATTTCTGTGGCTAAGTGCTATGTCCAAATGGAGAGAAGTTAGTACAGCTGCAAAATCGCCAAAAAGCTAGCCACTCAGCATGCATCTAAATGGGCCCCAGGGAGCACGGCCCAGGAAAAAAAAAAATTGTTAATTAAATTTCAGTGGAAAACTAGGTTTGACCACAGCCTAAAACAGATCAGCTAAGAAATAATGGAGATTCATCCTGTGGGCACGCCAGACAGAATCTTGTCACTGCTGGGCAATGGGGGAGGGGGTTAGAGTGTCCTTGAACCATCCAGACAAGCAAGACCTAAAGAAAGGGTGGGATAAAGGGAAACTTGGAGGTCTGGAGACTTTGCACTTGGCCTTTGCACTCCTCAGAGGGGTGCTCTCTCTCTCCTTTGGTATATTCTCCTCTTTTTGTGACATTCTCTTCCCCACCTCATTTTAGGTAAACTCTTCAAAATAACGACTTTCCTATTTGATGATTCTATTGAACTCTTTGAGAAATACTGGTAGAGGGATCAATTCCCTCTCATTGTAGCAACGTGTATGGGTTGGGAGGGTGGGAGTGGTGCAATAGGTAGAAAATGTTTAAAGACAGTGGAGGAAGTTTGGAAATCCTTCTGGAGAGAGGGGAAAAGAATAGCAAACAGAAGGCTACTAGGGAGAGCTAAGTGCCCCGCTGTGGTTCGAGGCCAGCTACATGAAGTGGCACCATCTATATGCAGGGCTGTGTGGCTTTCTCCAATTGCTGGGTATTGGCATGGAAAAAACAGGTCTGATAGAGGCCAAGCTGGAGAGCTTTAGTTAGGGGCAGTGAGGTGGAGAAGAGAGGGTTGTGGTAGGAGAGGGACTGACTTCATGGGCAGCTATCAGAGCCTGCAGAGGAGGGGAATAAAGACAGGTGAAGGACAGAGGGAAAATCCAGGGCTCAGGAGACTGAGGATCATTCTGTAAGTGCTAACTCAGAGCCCATCTTCTTTATGAGGCCTTCCATGGACAGAGATGCTTAAAGAGATACGCCGAGCTCCTGGAGAAGATTAAAAATTGCCAAAAATCCTGGGATCCTCAAATCTGCCTTCATCTGGTCTTTAGCAAACTCAGGAGACCTCCCAGTTACACACCGACTCAGCTCCTCTACAACGCACACACCCTCTGCTTCACGAGATCTTCACACGGGGTTGTGGGAGAGGCAGAGAGACTAGGAGAGACAAGAAAGACATCTCTGGAAGGCAGGGGCCGGGTGGCAGGATGGTAGGGTCCCCGGCTATCCAACTTCTCCTATTAATAGCACAGGCATGTGAACCAAACCAAATCTGCTACAAAATATTTTTGTTTTCAAAGCCCCAAATACTGGAACTACAGGAAAAGGAGAAGCCCTGAAGGGCTGTGATGGTTCTAACTAGGTTATTTCATCCATGGCTTTACAGTCTTAATCAAAATAGTATAAATGCTTGCTTCCTGTTGAGGAGAAATGGTTCAGTGGCAGTGCAAGGGGTGGGGGGACTATGGTGGGAGCCAAGGAAGAAGCCAAATGGGCAGCACCCTGGACATCCCAAGCCTACCCCCAGGATAACTAAAGCAGCTCTACTCCATCTCTTTTATATATTAAGGTTCAAGGTAAGATTTTATCTGGAAAATAGAATCCTATAATAACAAGTTTGAAAACCACCAACCTACTAACTCTGATAGTCTTTGTAATAGAATATCGCCCCCAAGCATACTGGGCTTATTAGTGTTTTTCAGTTGAGGGAGGCATTGATCACTTAGATCCTTTTTTTAATTTTCAGTGTGATTTATTTATTCACAAAGAGGAAGGCTGCCATCTTTGGATAGAGCCTCAGAAATGAGATTCAAATATGCACCAGACAAGGTTGTGTTATTAACTCATCCTCCCACAAAGAGAGTGGGAAATGCATAAAATTGGCATCTCCTCAAGGCACCTGGCACCAATTAGTCCTGGCCCTGGGGTAAGTGGCTCTTTGTAAGAGTGCACAAAAGTGAAGTGGTGTTATTTTGGGCTTTTTGCTTGGGTTGTATCAGATATTTTCTTTTCTTATGAAGAAATGGTTCATTGCTCTGTTCTCCATGGTACCTGCTATGTTGCAATGGTGATGACTATGTTTGTGCATACAGGCAATGCCCATTGGTAGTCTACTTCTGCATTTTACAAGTACATTGAATAAGGGGACATATATGCCAAACTTTATTTCTCAAAATGAAAGCAGCAAAGCAGACCTTTCAAAACTATCTTATTCTTTGATTAAGCAAGATCAAAAATCGTAAGCAACATTAAAAATTCTCTCCTTTTCTAGAAATAAGAAGGAGAAATAGGAGAGGGGATCAGGAAGAGGAGGGGAGGGAAGGAGAGGGCAAGAGAAGAGAGTAGAAGATAAATTAAAATTCATTTATTTTAGAGCAAGTTTTTAAATCTCAGGTATGCTAGATTTCAGTTCTGGGTGGGCTGGGGAATTCTTAGCTTGTTATGTTTCCACCAACTTGAAAAGCAAAACCATCTATGTATCTATGTTAAGCACTGCCACAGGAACCTGGATTTGATTGCATTTTGCTGGCATCTCTTGTGCAATGAGAGTCATGTTGACACAGTCCGGACAAACTTACCCTAGAAAAACCTTCTCTCTCTCTCTCTGTCTCTGTCTCTCTCTCTGTCTCTCTCTCTCTGTCTCTCTCTCTCTCTCTCTCTCTCTCTCTCTCTCTCTCTGTCTTCTCTCTCTCTCTTTCTCTCTCACACACACACACGCTCACACACACACACACACACACACAATAGGACAAAGATTGTTAATGGCAGCCTGTCAAAAGCCACATGTGGAATGGTCTGGCCTCCCCACGCATGACATGACACAGAAAGCTGACCCCTGCATTAGAATATGAGGACATTCTAATGAGGAGTTCCCTGTAGCCTACAAAGGATTTTCACTGGATTTAAATGGACTCTTGCTGGTATTTTGTTCTTCACAAAAAGTTGAACTTGTCTTATTGTGACACATTTCCATATCTACATGGAAGGGCTTTCAAAGCTGATAAATTCTTTTCTAGCTACATTGGTTTTTATAACACAGTGCAGAGAAAAAAAGCATGTGAATTCAGGGAAGGTTAGAGTTTGTGTTTTAGCAGATGCACCAGAAAAACAATGCCTCTGGGTTCCGTGGTGCTTCTGGCCCGGATGTGTGCTGGCAGTGGCCGTAAAGCTAACGTGCATTGCATGACAGCCTCCACAGAGACATCCCTGAGCCCTTTACCTGAACCTCGTTTAATCCTCACAGGTCCCCAAGCATTTAAATTCTGTCCTTATCTTCATTTTATGCAGGAGGTTGGGAAACTTGCTCAGGCAGACAGCTAGGAAGTGGTTAGCAAGACTGAACCTGGCATTCTGGCACCGAAACCTAGGATCGGAGCCACGAGACTCTACCACCTTTTTTCAGAATGAACGAAATTGGTTCTGCCTTTGAAGGAAAGTACTATCTGGTGGAAGGAGAGTGGGCAGATGTACTCAATACAGAATGGTATGTGGGACCATCCCCTATGGCCCTGTGGTGAGGAACACATGGTATGGTTCTGAATGAAAGCATCTGCACTGCAGGGAAGCGTGAAAACACAGTGGATAGCAGAGCATCTATTTGGTTCTGGGAACTGAATAGAAAGTAAAATATTTTATCTAACTGCCTTATTTAATTCCTGCATTCCTCCATTGCAATATTCATATCTCTGCTTATGATTGCATCGAAACCTGGCAAACTTTGGCTGATCTTTGAGTAAGCATTCCGTATTGGGAGCTGCTACACAGTGGGAGAGCCTCCCAATCTCTGGCTTTCCCTTAACCAAGACCATTCTTATTTGTCAGGGTTTTGACCCATTCGTGTGACCTTGGTGACATGACTCTACTGATCTGGAAAGCAGCATACATTGTATGTGATACAGTCTGTTGAAAACATATATAAACAATAAAGGGATCCATTAGCCAAATGCATCATTAGCAGGGATGGATTCATTGTTTTATGTCAATGTTACCCATTGTTGCTTTGTTAGAATGGGACACTGAAGGAATTGGAGAAGGCCAGGGACACTGATTGAGACTGGAGAACTTCTGAGTTGAAGGGGACACTAGATCTAGCTAGTGAGAATAGCTGAGGTGGGAAGTCCAAAGAGGGGTGGCCTGTAGCAACTGTGCACTTGGGAGCCATGGGGATGGGCACTGCACAGAGGCAGCCAGATCAAAACAGGAGGCAGGTGTGAGCAACTCAGAAACACTTTGCTCTTTTCTATGGGGTATGCTTGTTGCAAATGTCACGGTGAATGTGAGAGAAAAAAAAGAGTGAATTACTTATACAAGACTTGCTTCAAATGAAGAGGTCAAGAAAAAATACAAGAGTTCTAAGATGACACCACTATTTATTCCAAAGAAAGGGAAAAGGTGAAAAATGGTCATGACAATTCAGGTGACATCTCTTGGCTCTCCTTGGCTGGCAGTGTCCAGGTGGGCCTGTATTACATGGCGTAGTGAATTTAGATCTTTAAGAATCACAACAGGCTGCACAGAATATACAACCAGGACCTCGGCTCCAAGACCTAGAGACAAAGAAAGGCTGGTGCCTATTGGCGGTAAGAGCTGTCCTGGGAGCAGTGAGGTCTCGGTGGAAGTGGACAGTCTTAGTTCCTATTTATGGAGGAGAAGTCTGGACACACTCATTTCTGGATTCCATGGGGCCTGCACTGTTCTAAGGGTAGATAGAAATGAGTGTGAAGGCCAAGGAAAATTACACACTCATACACTATCTCACACGTAACCGTTCAGCCTGGACTTGTGCCTGAGCCCCAGTTCCACCCCAGAGGAAGATCTGATAGACAGTCACTGAACCTCACTTCCAACAAGTTTACTCAAGTGAAGACACATTGAAATAAATATCAAGAGCATCTTCAAGAAAAAAGTAAGGGGGAGAGTGTAAAACATGGTGAAAGAATGACCCCAATACAAAATAGGGAAGGAGCAGTAATTCTCCTGGCTGCCAGCTAACAAAAGCCAGACAGAGCTATGTTTAAATCCTGGCTCCACCGCTTATTAACCGTATGATCATGGGCTTCAGTTTCTTCATAGGTAAAATAGAAACAAATCTTAAAACCAATAGGTTATTGGAAGGATCAGTTAAGTGAGGCACATGATCTGGCACTTACTAAGCATTGCTATGAATGGGGCTTTTATCATGCTTAGGAGGCCCATGGTCCAGTGTGTTGGCCACCTCCCACCCTCAACAGTTTCTCTGCTGGGTGACCAACCACAGCCCATTGCAAATCATGGGTCCTGAGGCATGAGCCCTACTTGCCATAGCCTAAGGATGGCATCCTCCTGATGACCACCTCCACCTGTGGAGATCATGCCCCCTCGGGCCTCTGCACAGGACTCCAAACTTCCTAAGAGTTTGAATGATTTCAGTAAATCAGGATCGAGTAACTACTGAAAGAGCCTGGCCAACCTGATTCTAAAGCGAAGGCAAAGGCTTGTTGTTCAGGCTGGTAAATCCATGCCATATATTAGCAACTCACAGAGTCTCAGGATGCACTGACTAGAACCTCCAGTATACTGTTGGATAGGAGTAGGGAGAGCAGACATCCTTGCCTTGACAATCTTAGGAGGAAATATACAGTCTTTTACGATTAAGTATATCATCTATAGATTTTTCACAGGTATCCTTTACCAGATTGGGGAAATTTCTTTCTATTTCCAGTTGGCTAAATGTTTTTATCATGAATAACTGTTAAATTTTGTTAAATGTTTTTCCCAAGTCTATCCAGATAATCATATGGTTTCTGTTTTCTAGGTTACTGAATTATATTGATTTTCAAACATCAAACCAACCTTGCATCTTGAGATAAAGTCCATTTGGTCATAATGTATGTATTATCATTTTTATATATTACTTCATTCAATTTACTATTTTTCAAAGAATTTTCGTTTTATGTTTATGGGAGATATTAGCCTGTAGTTTTGTTTTCTTATAACATCTTTCTGTGATTTGGGGCCTCAAATTAATGCTGGTTTTACATAATAAACCAGGAGACCCATTTTCAAGAGGATTTTCATTATGGTCAGAGATGTGAGAAGAAATTATAAGATCTGATCTCGACATGTTTGTTCTTCCTTCAGCTCTTGAAAGTTGAAAGAACTGTCATGTCTCTTTGGTAGAATTTTATAATTGAAGAAAAATGAAAGTTGATTTTCAATGGCCATTAAGAGTCAAAGAAATAAAATGTCACAGCCATGGGAATTTTTTCTTCTAAGTAACAAGAAGAGTATGCTATTTACAACGACAGGTATGATTCCTTTACTGAACATTGTGGTTTTAGTTTAGGGTTCTTTGTTACCTTAACTAAGGATCATGGGAAGAGCAATCTTGTTCAATGATTACCACTCTCCAAAAGAGAAATTGAAATTAAATGCCTATATAGCCATTAAATTTTAACTTTCTCTGGCTATTTAGAGAGAACATACTTTCCCCATGAAGAGAAAATACATTCAGATACATTTCTATAGATCAGTGCTGTCAATAGGACTTTCTATGGTGATGGACATAAATTATGTCTGTGATACCCAATAAGGTAGTCACTAGCCATATGTGGCTACTAAGCATTTGAAATGTAACTAACTAAGAAACTAAATTTTAATTTTATTTAATTTTTTAAAGTTTAAATTTAAACAACAACATGTGGCTATTGACTACTGAATTAGACAGTGCAACCATAGAATGCCAATTCTGAGAATTTTTAGAAACAAATATTCTCCTAAGAAAAAGGTTAGAAGGACTTAGGAACAAGTTATAAGGCTAGAGATGTAAAATTTACTGGACAGCCTGCAGGCGAAATATCCATCAGATTGTAGGCAGATAGAGTCACAATGCTTCTGAAATAAATTCTACTTTGATTCACTTTGGTATTATTACCATCATGCAGATAAAATCACTCAGTTGACAATGAATGGCAACATTATTGTTTTTATTTGGAAAGAGATGTGCTTATGCATATTTTTGTATATGCATTCTGTGGGAGGCATTGAACTGAATATTCAGCATGACTTCTCTGAGGTTCAATTCCTACACATTAAGTGAATGTTTTGGCTCTGGGGGTGGTGGCATGAATGCCTGAGCTTTACATCACCAATGGACAATTCAAAAAAAGAATCAAACTTCACATTTGCATTTTGTTTATTGCAACTTAATTTTAAAATTATTATTTATCTCCCCTCTCTCTATATTTTTTCTCTTATTTTCTTTCATATTTTTTTCTTAATAACTAAGATGGATGAGGGAAACCATTAAAACTAAATGTCATGTTTTGAGTGACATTGAGCTTGACTCCATTTTACGCATTTCTGTCAAAGGACGTTTTATGTTAATCACATACTTGCTATCAGAGATACTCCTAGTGAACAACTTAGAGATTCATCAAAATGACAAGACTGAGAGTCTCCAGGGCAGGAAAAGGTCAGCAGACTCTGTGCAGCGCTTGATCTGTTTGAGTTCTTAACAAATGCTCCCAGGATGGTGACGCCTTTGTTCTCCTCTCTTCTGGTGGAAATGATTTAGTGAATGCTCTGCACCTTTCTCTTCCTTCAATGCCACCCTTGACCCTTCACCCCCGCCCTTTCACGTTAGATCTTTTTGCTCCACTGGCCTTTCCGGATGAGGAAGAGTCTCACCAGATCAAGAATGCACCTTTTCAGAAGAGGTCAATTAGTCCTGGGGTGTAATGAGGACTAAGCTTCCCTCTCTACTTTGACCATTGATTTAAACACTATTCACAGGCTCCAGGGTGCTAGTGAGGCAGTGCTGTGGAAACTGATGAGGGGCTTCATCCTCCATTCCCATAACCCATGCCCAGTCACCCCAGAGAATCGGCCACCAGCCATAGCTCCCTCCTACCCAGCTACATGGTAAAAAAAAACAAGCCCCTTCTGTGTACACTTTCTGTAGCGTGTAATTGCCAAATGGTGAAAAAGAAGAATGGAAATGTATCAAGAGATCTTTGACAAAATTATCGTAATGAGGGTTCTGAGGCCCCAGCTTTACATGCCGAGAGATAAATTTTAATGTATGGCCCATGCCTGGAGTCTGAATGGTGCCAGGAGCTGCTCTGTATAGAACCTGGAACCTTCACCAATGCCACACACACACCATGGGCCAGCTTGTGCTTCCAAAAGCCATGGACTCTTCAGAGTCAGGAGAACTTGGAGCTTCTCGGAGTCGCATGAGGATTCCCTCTTCAAATTCCCCACAAGTGGCTACCCAGAGGCAGAGATGCCATTATTTCCCCAGAACAGATTAAAATTGAACCAAAAATTTTATGAGCTATCATTCTTCCTCTCATTTTATCATTTCTGCTCCAAGATAAATTCCCCTGGTCCTTTCCATTGTGCCTCATATGACATGATTTTGCGGTCCTTCGTTGTTCTGGTCAATCTAACAGTCAAGGTCAGTAAGAAAATTCAAACTCAGCTGCATCTATTTGGATGCCATCACTGGCTTCTAAATGTTTTATCTGAGTTTAGCAGGGTAGGGTCGGAGGTGTGTGCTGAGTGTGGAGGAGGTCAAGGGAAGGAGAAGTGGTAGTAGCTTTAGTTTACCCCTCAGCAGCATTAGGTTAGAGTGGGAGCCCATGGAGACGGGAGTAAGGTATTCTGCTGTTAAAGAACTTCAGTGTTAGAAATAATTATATAATGTTTGAGCACCTATCAGGCATTTCACATACATTAACTCTTACAAAAAAGTAAGCCTTACTATTCTCACTTTGCAATGAAAGTATGAGGCTTGTAGACAGTAAATGATTTGCCCAAAGTCATATAGCTAATAAGTGGTGAATAATGTATTACTCCAAAATTCTAACTTACAATTATTTCTCCTGGACAATGCCATGTCCTAGAATTATACAACCTCTTAAGGTCCAGATGCTTTCTGTTTTGATCCTTCTGTCCAGTCACTCCTAATTTTTCTGGGGTCAGCTCATTATCTACCATGACCTTCAATCCTTTCTGATCTTTCTAGACTTGCCTACTCTGGACTTGGACACTTTCCTAATCCCACAAAGCAGTCTGAGTCCTTAATTCTCCCGTCATTATTATGTGTAGACCTATTTTTGAGGTCTCTTTAGAGAAAGAGAGATTCCAGCCTTCTGAGTCACTGAGTCCATGTGTTCTCCTTCTGGCAATTTTGTGAAATGATGCTCTGGGTGATCAAAATGGAAAGTTAGCTCTTTAGATCTAGGCCTCCAAATGCTATTAGATAAATATTCAATTCTCCAAATCTTTCTGTTCACATCTTCCTTCTTTTTTTGTGATCTTTCTTAAAGAATGCAGTGTCCCATGAATGCTTCCTGAATTGTCAGAAAAAGAAAAAAAAATGATACATGCATCCAATTGTTTAAAGGCTCATTAAGATGGTTTTCTGCATGGCTCATACCCAAATGATATAGCTTGAGTTAATCTCTAGAGACCTTTTTAAAGATATCCTGCTTGTAATACAATTTGGTTGAGAGCTGTTAGAAAGTTCACATCAGAAATCCACCGGGGCTGTATATGAACATGGTATTCTTACCAAAGAGCCTATTTCTCAAGAACTAAAGAATACATTGTACTGTCAACAACTGTTCATAAACTACAGCCCCACGGGGTCCAGTCTCTGCAAGTTATAGCATTCAAGTAAATAACTATAAGTAATTAAAAGCACTTCCAACATTTTCCTGAATATGTTAAAGAAATGCCAAAGAGAACTGATTTATAACTCATGGCAATGTTTCTTTAAAAGTCTTTTTTATTATTTTCCTCTCAATACCAGTTATATTCTCAACTTCCCCCAAAGCTTTTTCTTTTATACCTTATTATCAACCTTCCTCCAATCCCAAATCTTTCTGCAAAAACAAGTTGGCACAGACTTCCTCTTGGTATTCCTTACACAGAGCTTTTCTGAAAACCCACAAGAACTTACTCTGTATTCATACACATGCAATCCCACAGTGCAAGGCAGTTAACACCCTATCAGCAAAAATTGACTGATGGAGGATAGGAGCTGACTGATAAATGTGTCCTTGTTTTTTCCCTTGGGCATTTCACAAGCATTTCACATTGTCCTAGAAATGTAATTTGTAAGATACTTAATATTATTTAATAAATTCCTTTGTTTTGATTGAAATAGTCAGAGTTAATGATGTTGTTTACAACCAAGAACCACATCTAATAAATATTCCAACAGTAGTTATTTGAGTTCCAATTTCTTTGGATCCTTGACAATCCTGCTTATTATCAATTAAAATAAGCAAACAAAAACACTTACTTAGGGTCCAGACTTACAGGACAAGAAAAGCAAATGGATTTTTACAGACTGCCCCACAGTTGAGCTCTTTACTCTGTGATCCACAAACCAGGTTCTGTATTCATATAAACCAGGGATCATAGGAATTTAGTTGGAAGGCTATTTCCATCCTTTTATTACTCTGATCATTTTGTATTGTGACCCAAGGTTTCATGTGATGTTTGGTGGAAAATATATGTTTTTGCAAAGCATGACCTTCTGGTTGGTAAACTAGAGGAGGGATTTTTCTGACCTGCTGGAGGATATCGTGGATTCCTTCTCAACTGAGGACCTGGAATACAAAGCATTTATCGAAATTGATTTGTCTCATAACAGATTCTGAAACTTGTCTTCAAAAGTAGCCCTAGTAACAGAGTGAACAAATTCCCTTCAGGATCTGGTGAGAGTAAGAAGTGGCACAATTTAAAATATCCTTGAAATTTTATTTTATCAAAAAATTATTTTAAGTTTTTATACTCTGCTCCCTAAAATGTCAACATCTATAATTATATAAAAATAATAATTAGAATACTAAGGAAACTTCTAATTAAATAAAATAGGTGGAACAATGCATTTATTTTTATTCCATACCAAAATGCCACTAGTAAGAATTTTCAGTGATATAAACTTATGAAGACAAAGAGGTCATGACAGAAAATAATGCTGAAAAAGAGATGCAGCCAACAGAAGATGGAAAGCAAATTAATTAATGCTAACTGACAACAGAGTAGAGAAAGTGAGGAGCTAAAATGACCATGGAGGGGAACACCAAGCAAACAAATAAAAATTCAGAAGCTTTTGGCTGCAAAATTCCAAAGATGGCCAAGTATTCATATAGCAGTATCTCTGAAAACAGTTGAGGACTGGGACTAAAGACTGAAGAAACTGATTGAAAGCTTATTTGGGGAGCATATAGGTCTTCCTTTACCTATACTTCCATGTGACTATGGCAAAAAAAAAAAAGCCTCCCTCCTAGAAGCAGATGAAAGGTTTACTTTATGAAAAACTAAGCCAGAGAAGTGGGGTAACAGACCTAGCAGAGTGTGTGTGGGAGGGAAGCCCCCCATCAAAATCCCGCTGTTAGGTAGTAAGTCTACCTATAAAACACGATTATCTGGCCCTCTTTCCTCAGTCAGCTCTCAAAATGCTGGCAGCCATACTGATACTCCAGAGGAAATGACTGGCCCTAGAGAAAAGGCCTAAAGAAATTGACATCTGTGTTGCCCAAGAAAGGGGATGGGTGAAAAGGGTAAAGGAGAGTAAGAGATATAATCTTCCAGCTGTAAAATAAATGTCACAGGGATATAATGTACAGCACAGGGAATAGAGTCAATAAAAAATAACTTCATATGGTGATGGATGGTTACTAGACTTATCATGGTGATCATGTCATAAGATGTACACCTGAAACAAATATAATATTTTATGTCAATAATACTTTATTTTTTAAAAAAAATTGGCATCTATGGAACACAAGTGAAAACCCTAGCACTAGCTGGGTAGCAAGTGTTGGGCTGGGAGCTGTTAGCCAAGGTGTAAGCAATAAAGGATCAATTGCAAAGAATTTAAAACCAATAATTAAATTGCCTACAAGTTGGTATGGTTTTTATTATTTATTTTTATGCACAATTGTGCAGTAATTCTAAACAACATCAGTGACAAAATATTCCTCCCTGCCCCTGCCCCCCAAAAAACTTTTCTATATATAAGTTCCAAACAATTGCGGTGGCTACTGTGGAATATCAATAATATGTACATAAACTTCAAGTTAGCACATTTTTAGTCTCTAACTAGAACTTAATTTGGAAAACTATCTATTTTTCAGTTGATCCTCCATTAACACAAAGTCAGCTATATGTGTTCATATCAAGAGTAAGTTCAAAGATTCAAATCATTCAAGTCTGCTTTAGCTCAGTTTGTGTCTCCAGTCTCTGAGATGCTATGTATTCTTGTACTTAAACAGAAGATTAAAAAGTAAACAATGACACCCCAGTAATTATTGAATTACTGAATTACTAAAGTCTGTCACTCTAAGTAACCACTCAGAATCTTCATTTATATTTAAAATGTAAAGCAATGACACAGAGAATTATGAAGAATAATAGTTTTGTTTGGCAATTGCAAAATTTAGTAGATATATTAAATACTTGATCAACATCTCTAAAATTGAAATTTATTCTGTTTTTTTTTTGTTGTTGTTTTCAAATATAGAACTAATCAAGAAAGTGTTATAACTGATTTTCATTATCATTACTGAAAATAATTTTTGTGATAGATAAGATATATATACATATATGTATGTATGTATTAACTGATCTGATCCAGGTGTCAAATATGCTAGCTACACCTCTAGTTTGAACACTACTTTACCTCTATCTCAGCACAGTCAGTGACCACCAGATACGTGAAATGAAGAGATCAAAATGAACAAACCAAAATGATGAAGAAGAGACCAGACTGGGACAGAAGGAAACATAATCCTCAATCTAAAGTCCTTGGAGATAAAAGAAAATATTGACACTTTGAATAAAAAGAACAAAAATATAATATTATTTTTAAAAAGAAGAATCATTCAGAGAATAAGAAAGAACTCTTGGGAATTAAAAATATGAATGTGAAATAAGAATTAAATAGGAAACAATGTAAAGTTGAGAAAAGAATCTTAAAAGAAGTAGAATATGTATATATATGTATATATGTATATATTATAAATAGATAATTGATTCAGAAAGTCTGATGTCTGACTAACAGAAACTCCTTAAAGAACACCAAATAAACAGACAAAAGTAAAAAATCAGATAATATAGGAAACTTATCCAGAACTAAAAGCCATGAATTTCCAAACAGAATGGGCCACCAACTGCTCAGGGCAGTAAATGAAAAAACAAACCACACTAAGACAAACAACTGTGAAGTTTCTTAATATTGAAAATAGAGAAAAAAAAATCCTAAGATATCCCAGGCAGAAAAAACAAGGCCAGGAATCAGCATGGCCTTGGATTTTCCAAAAGTACCTTCAAATCTAGAAGATGCTGGAGCAATAGTATTAGTATTCCAAATTTTAAAATATTTTGATTTAGAATTTTATAAGCAGCCAAATACATTGATATAAATTAATGTTAGTGTACAATAAAATTTTTCAAACATTCAAAAGCTCAAAAAATTTACTTTGTATGTATCTTAAGTCAGAAAGCTACTGGAGGATGTGTTCCATAAAAACAAGAGAGGAAACAGAGATAAAGGAATGCTAGACATTCAGAAAATGAGAACTATAGTATCAGAAAGAGATCCCAAAAGAATTTCTTAAATAACAAGAAAGGGGATACCCAGGTCAGCAGCTATGCAGCAAGCCTTCAAAGTCCTTAAGTTCAGATTGGAGCAGGAAAACGAAATACTCTGAAAACAAGATCTCCAAGGAGGAAAAAAAATAGAACCAATTTTTGAAGTCTTGTTCTAAAGAATGTGGAAACTAGTATAAGAACAGAACACTAAGCAGATTAAAAAAAAAAAGACAATTTGAATTCTAGGAAAAACAAAAAGCTGTACAGGAATGGAAATACAATCATAGTGAGCTGTGAGCAATATTTACATTGTCCTGAAAATGCAAACACTGAGAACTAATTTAACAAATAATTATGATTTAACTGCATTGGGAGGATGGGGGCTGGAGAGAAGTAGTGTGTGTCAGAGAGTTCAGTTTCCACCTTTCATAAGAAAAGTCGAAAATTATAATGAGAAGTCAGAGTATTGTTATATTATTTAGAAACATAGAGCTAAATGCAAAGAAATAAAGTTAAAAGAAATGAAGCATCTACCTCTAGGGAATATGACTTAGGATAGAAAGGTAGGGGACTGCTGTTTTGTTCTAAGTCATACTACTCTAATGCTTTTTCTTAATTATGGACACATATTACTTTGGCAAACATTTAAAAGAGAGAAGTAGGAAACAAAATCTATTGGAAAGCCCCAGATTTAATGTATCAAAAATTAACATAAAATTAAAGCAGAAGTGGGGACACTTCAGGTTCCAATAAAATATCCCTCTAACCTCTCTATGCCTTATCAGGACACAGGAAGGCTATGAAATGAAGGAAATTATCACTTTTATTGAGCACCTACTGCATGCTAGTATCACAGTAGAGTTTCAGAAATCATTGTGATGGACCTTCATCACAACCTTGAGGAATAGAAGAAGTTATTTTCCAGGTGAGAGACTAAGTCTCTAAAAGATGAAGAACTTGGTTGCAGGTATTTGTTTATATTTCTGAGTGTGAGCCCCAGGTAGTCTCTGGACAAATGTAACAACTGACTCTCATCACAACTCAGTGAGGAGTGAAGCCATTTTACAGATGAGAAAACTGAGGCTCGGCAAGGTTGTAGTTTAACCAAGTCATACAAACAGTAAGTGGCAGAGCTGCAGTATGGCCCCAGCCTGCAGTATAACTCTCCACTCTGACCCTTTGGAGGACAGAGACTTTTTTATTCCTTTACCACTACACTTGGCACACAGGACATGCTCAACCAAAACCTATGGACTTTAACAGGTAGGACCCTGAAGAAGTCTCACCTGGTTTATCAGGCCAGGAGAATTTCTAGCAAAGCCCAGCCCCCAAATCCCTCTTCCCTCATCCTGGCAAGCATGTGACCTACACAGGGCTGTCCATCAAAATAAGAGGGGACCATTCAGCTCTCCTTCAGGGGACCCAAACAGTCCATTTACAGCTCTAGAACCCAGGTTTTAATACTGAAGAGTCACACACTTTAAATTATAGGACAATAACAATTTCAGTCTCAGAAAAAATTAAAATTTTAATAACAAAATGAAAGTGTGGAAGCAATTTTGAAGCCCACAGAACTTCTGAAATGTCATTAATATACTGTAAACTCTGAGAGAGAAAAATCAGAGGCCCCGGCGGGGGGGGGGGGAAACAGCAGTGCCTCCAGTGCAGCCCCTCTCCCCAAGTCCTGGAGAGCCCCATTTCCACTCTGCAGATCCAGGAGGCTGGGGGTACAGAGCTGATGCATGTCTCCTGCCCCTGCTGGCTCCAGCTCCGAGGGTGAATGGGTAAACTCTCCACCACATGAAGTTGGACTTCCTGGAGACCAAGAGCGAGAGAATAACGAACAAAAACCAGTGCCCTGGGAGAAGGCCTGGGAGGCAGAGGGAAGCGCTTCAAAGAATCTTGGAGAAGTGGTTCATTCCTGTGGCTTCTCTATGCTTATTCCACACGATGGAGTCAGAATTCTGAGCTTACCTCTGGGCCTTCCACAGTGATCAATTTAAAATTACTCCAAGGGGAAAGGGCTTGTTGTGGGGCTGAAGTGCTGTAGAGCATGCACACAGATAGCAAGGTAGAGTACAAAATATTTTCAAAAGATCCTCTGTGTTCCCTAAGAACTCTGTGGTTATAGTAGCATTGGTAGAATTTGTATTCTGTTGTTGACCAGAAAAATTAGGAGTCAGCTATCTTTATTACTTACAGAGATATTTTACAGGATGAGAGAGAGGGTGAAAAAATATCTAGAAAAAATATCTATTTTATTTCTTACAGAGAAGTTTTATAGGATGAGAGAAAGGGTGAAAAAATAACTAGATTCACAGCATGTGTCTGACTGCGGTAGGGTGGAAACCTATCTAGATTCTCTGCCACAACTGCCAAGTTCAAGAGCACAGGAGGCTGCAGAGAAGGACAGAGGAGCTAAGGCACCAGCATGGTCCCTGTGCAGAATGAATAGCAAGGGTGAGGGGGCTGTGACCCTGGGGTACAGGAAACACAGATCCAATGTCCCCCTCATTCTCAGTTAATACAAGACTCAAGTCTCCCAGAATAGAATTCAGGGATAAGAAACAAGGAAATATTTCTATGGAAGGTCACACATGAGACCACGAAGCCAGGATGACCCCGCCTCGGCTTTCCTGCTTTCCTGATCACGGGTTCGCAGGCACTCCTGAGGGGCCTGCACCAGCACTCTGGACTATCACATTTTCAGGCTCTTCTCTCTTGAACTCAAAGTTGCAGAAAGTTACAAAAGCAGAAGAGTGTTCTCAACCCTGGGTACTAAACACTGTGGGGGCATCTGTCACAACACCAGGTACTTGTGAGACCTCCCTGGAGTCAGCTTCCTAGGGCAGAGTGACCCACCTCCATTTCCAATTCTGTTGAATGTCTGACAAAGACTGATAGATAGAGCACCACAGAAATGCATGTTTCTTTAAACCATTCATTCTCAGCATGGGTAGCTCTCATTTGAACAGCATTGGATAGCGGGCGCAGCCTACCACAGAGAAAGACATGTAGCCTAGACTGAACTGCTGGTCCTTTCTTACGTCCACGAATGTTGTCCAACCATCTTTGCTCCAGCAATTCTTGGAATCCTGCCATATTTCCCAGGAGAGCTCTCTTTCCTCCTTACTCAACTGCACATTGATGTAACCATCCTAGGTGAGGGCAGACACATAGGCTTTACAGTTTGTCTTATAGACATTTTGCTCAATGCTTGGGAGAAGTATTGTTGCAATGCTGTTTGGACTTCAGGTCTGTCACTGCTCTGCAAATCAACAGTCCCAGAGTGCGCTTTTGCTTCGAATCCAAATGGTCTTCACCACAGTCCTCACACTTCACCACCACAGTGCTGTTTCCTGGGTGCTATTCAAGTTCAATAAATGAAACCCTGCTCTCTGCCTCCAGAATCTTTCTATATCAAATACAAGGCTTGTAATAAAGGTTGACTCAACATTGATGGTGGGATCGAAACCAGTACAAGTACTCTAAAAGATTATCTGGTGCTACCTACGTATTACAATAAAAATCCCCAAAGGAAGCATACCTGAAGTCATACTTCATTTCCAACAACTTATCCTGTGGTTATATTTAAGGGTGTTCCTAAAGATGTTTGTGTCAGCAGTTTTTATAATAGGAAAAATTTGAAATCAGTCTGAAGGTCCATTAATAAGACACTGTTTCAATTAATTATTATGTATATCCATGTACCATACAAAGATCCGTTGTGCCACCAGTAAGAATCGTCTCATGAAGGTCTATTTACTGACAAAAATGCACACAATGCAACGCAGAACGCTAAAGTGGGTCACAAAACAATACATGGTATGATAAAGTTTATAACACATATATGGATACAGAGGATGTTCTTTCATTCATCATTCACCAAATACGTATGAAACACTTCTGTGCTCTTACCGTTCCAGGCACTGGGAAACAGCAGTGAACAAAACCTCCACAGCTCCCACGCTTATACAGATTACAGCATAGCAGGGCACAAAGAAAGTCAGTAAACAAATAAATATGTCAGAGAGGGTTAAGTACTATGAATAAGAAAAAAGTAAGGTGAAGAATTAGAGTGTGAGCAGGGAAGAATTCTCGTGGACAGAAATCTGCAGGAAGAGAGAGGGAGAGCAAGCTCTCCCTGGATGACACCATGTTCAGTCTCTGAGAGTCAAGTATGTTGGGCACATTCAAGGCACAGCAAGAAGGACCCATGGCTGGGAGCTGGCGGGTGATGAGCTGGGTGAGCTAGCAAGGACCAGGGTCTTCTGGAAACCATTGGAGAGTTTCAAGGAAGAAAGTGACAGAGAACTCTGGCTGCTCTATAGGCAATAGTCTGTAGGGGGCACAAGAGTAAAAGGCCATGGCCCCAGTTTAGGCAGGAGATGCTTATGGTTTATACAAGGGTGGTGGTAATGGAGCTGATGAGAAGTTGTTAAATTCCGGATATATATTAAAGGTAGAATCACCAGGATTATCGAATGTACTCGTTTCACAGCATGAAGTAGACAGAGGAGTGAAATTTTTGGCCTGAGTAACTTTTGAAAAATGTTAATGCCACTTATTCAGAAAATATTGGAGGAGGAACAGTTGGAAGAGGAAATTAAAATGGATATATATACCAATATGTATGATAATTATCATAGCTAATAGTCATATAAGTTCTTGCTTGCTCTGGGCCAGGAACTGTTGTAACTGCTTTACATTTATATTCACTCATTTAATTTTCATAGTAATTCCTTGAGATAGGTTACTATTAATGCATTTGGGAAGAATACTTTTAGATTTATCAACATATACTCATTTTCTCTGCAATTAACACATAAAAAGGAAATAAAGAAAAGTTGAGTGTGTGAGAGAAAAAAAAATGATATATTTGTAAATGTTAGTACTTGCCAAGTCCCTGGTGGTTGTTCAGTCTAAGTTGATGTGAGATTCTTTCACAGTCTTTTAATTCAGCAGATCTGCAACACTTTTCCCTACCAGACCAGATAAGTTCATATGCAAAATCCATCTCACGGACACTCCAGAGCAACACACAGTTCCCTGTACCCTAACTGCAATCCAAACCCCTTCTTCCCTCCACTGAATGCAACGAGAGAGAAATAAACATTAAAGAGATAGACTTGAATCTGCTTTAATTTTTTATGTGAAATGTACAGATGGATTCCTTTAAACTATTACAATGTATTTTTGTATTTTATTTTTGACACAGCCCAAACAGGATGGAGACTCATCAGTGGGCTTCAGCTCCCAAACCAAGCTGAGAGCTTCTGGTTCATATGATTATGAGAACCACATTTTCAGAGGGCATCATTTTTGTTGTTTGTTGTTGTTGTTTTTGTTGTTGTTGTTTTCAGCATTTCATAAATGAGAAGTCTCCTTTAGTTCACTAGTATTTAACCTTACATTTGGTTGTTCTGTCTAATAACTCTCATATGTGTGAATGTACTCAGAGATGTATAGAGATTCGGGGTGATTGTAGCTCCTTACAATGGATGAACAGGGGGAACATTGAGGGCAGGGGCCCCCTGCTGGTTACCATAGTGACATTCTCTTGACTGAAGAATTGTGTAACTCTACCTGCCATGGGAATAACTGATGTGCATGGAATTCTGACTATACTCTATTGCTATCTGATACTTTCAGGGTATAGAAGTATAAGATGAACCATCATCTCTAATTTAAATTGAAAAGTCAGATTGAGACCTCAGCTCATTCTGCTCCTCCATTAATGTTTAGTAAGCTCCCTGATGCTGGAATAACACCAAGAGCAGTCACATTCAATTACTGGAACTCCAAAACAAATATCTAGTTTTTATTTTTATTTTTTGAGACTACAAAGAGGAATCCCATCATAACATGAGTCTTATTAAATGGAATTTGATATGCCTTAGATCAAATTGAGTCTCTGGAATAACGTTGGAACTGGAAAGGAATTAGAGACTACATAGTCCAACCTTGTTCCTTAACAGATGAATAAAAAGATGATCAGAGAAGCTGAGTGATCTGCACAGACACGAGGACCAGAACCCGCTGACCTTGCCTGGAGCACAGTGTTATTTCCACCCACTAGACCATGCGGCCTCTCTTGTACACAAGCACCGGCCAAGGCCACTGCTGGTGGTCTCAGATGGTCCCCCCAGTGGTTCCAGGATAGGCTTCAGGGACTGTCTCCCACGATGGCACCACCATGCGCCTCATGTCTCGTGCAGCAGAAACCCCACGCAGGCAGCAGCGCCAACGCTACAGCACCTCGTGGCTGGGAGATATGAGAGTATGTGGCCCTATCCTGAATTTCAACCTAGCGATTGTGAAAGGAAATTTGGAAGGACTAAAGAAAGGAGAGAGAGAAGGGTTGAAAGAATACAAAGCATGCTCGTGGTGTGTAGAAAATTAAGGCGACATTAAGGAATCACAGGTCAGAAACATTTAAAAATCAAGACTTCACCTTTTAAAAGCCAGTTTCAATAACAGCTATTATCAGAGAACTTCTGCTCTCCTTATCAATGCTTGCTCAAGCTCTGAACAAAATAAAATTCAGTTATTTTCTTGACTCATGCCTCTGGCACCTCGGCTATGTTTCCTTTAGCAGACCAGCTAGTAATGATATCCTTGCCTGCATCGCAGTCAAGAGCCAAAAAGCTTATGATAGGAATAGATTTCAAGATTAAAATTTGGCAGTCCTATCAGCTCAGCAGTAATCACGAGCAACATGTTATTAGCTCAGAGAATACATTTAGGTGTGGAAATACAATCTAGACCTGATGCCAACTGTATAAAAGGCATTTTTCCTGCCTGTAACTATTTGTCACAAGCTAGTAACCAACCACTGACTTTATACACAGTGTAGGGTCCTAGAAACAGGCTGGGTGTACCTAACGCAATGCTTTACCCTCTGCTCTGATGACAAGCGTGACAATTCCCAGCTGGCCACTCTTTGCAAAGACTTCCTCACAGTGGTGACAAGTCAGACTGTCATGTCAGTTATGTGGCTGTCTTTGGAGTGTCAACCAAAAGCAGCAGGTCTGTCCTGGGATTGCACAGTTGAACTATCCCTGGGGCTCAAATTCCTGGTTGTTCCTAGGATTGGCTGATTCCATGGAACCTACAAATAATGCTAGTATGTCACATGTAAATCAATTCACAGAGAAAAACTGCCTCTCTGCTTTAATTAACAATGACTGGCAATATCTCAGTATCCCAGGTATGGCCTGGATCCTCATCCCGGCCCTGCCGTTGGCTGTGCCACCTTGAACAGGTGCTTCCCCTCTGAGCCCCTCTTCTCTCTTGTGCAGAATCAAGCAGGAAGTGAAAAGGATCTCAGTAGTCATGTCAGCCTCGAGCATCCTGCAATTTGGCTTTGGAGGAAAGTGTCTGTCTATACAGAGGTGTCAGAACAGGAAATATGTCTTCTGAAGTTGGAAACAACCAGCTTTGAGAATCTATGAGAGACTCTCACTGTGAGCTGGGGCAGTTCTTTCCTCACGGGGAGGCAGACACCGGCCTGGCCCAGAAGAGAGAGGGTGTTCTTTGGACACTTGGATCGGGGTCTGTAATTCTTTGTAGCACTATTAACATCTAAATGTGTGTTTCTGTGCTCTCTTTCCCCTAGAGAGTGCTAAGAATTGTACACACACGCAACCGAGAGCCAGTGGTCCTTCCCCAAACGGGCCGAGATTCTTTCACTGCAGCACATATTACACGGTCCACATCATCCTCGGTGAGATTCAGCAAGTGTCCACTGCTCGAATGCAGATTTCATTCGTGTAACCTAATTCTTCACATGTGCTCACCGGGGTCCAGCTCTTTCACTAATTTGGAATCTCGATACCTCATGATTTCTGAAGCTCTGTCGTCTGCATAGTCAGCTAGCTGCCTTTGCGATTCTAACGCAACAGGCCCGCTCTAGTTTATGTCCCAGGACTGGCCTGCCACACTTCTCAGCCCCAGCTTTCCAAATAATAGCCTCCAGAAAATATTGCTGAGAAAAATGCTGAATGATGGAGTAGACAATTTGCAAAAGCTATATCTCATCACAGTACTGGATTTATGTGGGGAATTTTAGCAAATAGCTGTTGGAGAAACAGTGCCACATCTTAATTCCAAGTGTGTAGATTTACCCTGTTTGAAGTGATCCCAATCTATAAAAACCTAGCAATATAAAGTTTATAAGTTATAGAGCAGTTGCTTCGCAAAATGCCTATTAACTTTGCCATGAACAGAGGAGTAAAACTAATTTAAATATCTGCACCTCAAAGAAAAAAAATATTAGTGATTTACCAAAGGGCCCAGAATAGCACCACACCTAGAAGTGCCTACTATGGGCCAAGCACTATTTTAATGCTTTTCCAGAGTTAATTCATTTAATCCTCAGAACAATCCTATAGGGTAGGTTTTATTATTATCTCTCTGAGACATTGACAGATTAAGTGACTTGTCAAAATCATATGCTGTTAAGTGGAGGGACTCAGGTGGGTATTAAGATACTCTGAATTGATACTCCATGCTTCAAACCTCTCCACTATGCTTACATATTAAAATTTAGTTAGCACATATACAGTGATTTAATTTTTTTAACCTCTTTTTAATCTTAGTTTTAAAACCAAAGTACTTTAACTTAGCCCAGAATTACATCCAAGTCTATGATCACTACTCATGGATTTTGAAGGCGAGGCATATATTTGTCACATGTCTCTCGGTTACAATGACAGAAATGCACGTTTAAGCAAAAGAAAGACTTACTAGAGTTATAAAGCCAAGATAGTTGGGGTAGAGATGGCCTCAAGGACCCCAAATGACTCAACATATGTCTCTAAAACTCACTCTCTTAATTTCCTGTTTCTTGGCTCTGACTTCTTCTTTTTATTGGCCAAGAATGTAGTTGATATCTGCTGATTTGGTCTGCCCAGGTCTCCATCTCCCCTTCTTTTACTAAGACCTCTTGTTCATCTTCTGCTGCCCATTGTTCTGGGTGGGGGTGGGGAGAGCTGTGGTTTATAGCCTTCTGCCCCTGTGCCCACTGGGATGGCCAATCAAAGTGATGGCCAAGAAGAGCAGCAAGCTTTGCAGATGGTGTTCATGTTCAGAAAACAAGCAGTTCTCAGTATGGCTTGGGGTGGAAAACATCTATACACGTTAATACAGAGCTGTGACTACAGGTCATACTCCATATCTATTTGACTTTTCCATAGAAACAACTGTTATCAGCCAGAAGTGGTCCTGTGCCTGAGTGATGCGAGTGTTTTTATGTTTTATGAAAAGAGAGTAGGGGGTGTCCTTTGCCCATTTTTTTCTTTATTCCTCCTCCATTTCTGTTAGCTGTAATGGAGACATAATGGCTGGAGCTAGAGCAGCCATCATGGATCATAAAGTAGCTTGGGATGGAAACATGCATGATGGAGAAATGAAACCAAATTTACCTGGGTCCCTGAGGATTTGTGAGCAGAACAGCCATCTGCACTGTCTACCTCCAGACTTCTTCTGGAGAGAAAGAAATTCCCATTTTGTTTAAGCTGCTAATATTTCAGGCCTCTATTACTTATAGCTTAACCAAATCTTAACTGAGTCTAGAAATAAAGCAATATTTAAGCATATCAGGACATAGGAACCTAGTTCTACAAGTGGGACTACTGAAGGGTTAAGCGATGCTCACTTGGCTAGAATGTAAAGAAATGAGTTAGTTGTTGTGTTTTCATGAAGAGGACCTCCCTGAAGCCAGGCACTGTACTAGGCTTTTGGCCCGTGTTACCTTATTTCATGCCCCAGCATCAACCCTCTGAATTCTCTATGGTTATCCTCAACTAAGTGAATAGAGAGTCAAGTAGGTTAAATCTTTTTCCTAAGGTCACAGTGCTAGTAAGTGAGAAAGAAATAATTTGTGCCCATGTAGAACTGTCCCCAAAGCCTCTGTTGTCTCCACTACTTGACCCTGATCCCCTATTTTTCTGGTGCAGGGGCTTCACTGTGTGTGAAACCAACACATGGAAACATAACACAAAAGTTAGTCAAGTTTGCCAATTCATTCAAAACTTAGTTCAGTTTGACAAATAAAATATTTATTCAGCCATAAAGAGAAGGAAATCCTGCCATTTGTAACAACATGGATAAACCTTGGGGGCATGATGCTAAGTGAAATAAGTCAGACAGAGAAAGAAAAAACTGAATGACCTCACTTATATGTGGAACCTAAAAAAGCCAAACTCATAGAAACAGAGGGTAGAATGGTATTTGCCAGGGGTTGGGGTGTGGAGGAAGTGGAGAGATGTTGGTCAAAGGGTACAAACTTCTGGGGGATCTAATAAGTTCTGGGGATCTAATGTACAGCATAGTGACTATACTTAGCAATATGGTATTATATACTTGAAAGTTGCTAAGAGGGTAAATCTTAAATGTTCTTACAATATGCAGAAAAAGGTTAACTGTGAGGTGGTGAATGTGCTAACAAGCGTCACTGTGGTGACCATTTCACAATATACACATATGTCAAATTGTCATATCGTACACCTTAAACTTGCATAAGGTTCTATGTCCATTAGATCTCAATAAAGCTGGGTTGCAGGGAAGCCGAGTTCAGTTTTTAAAATTAACTCACACCCAGCTTTCGGGAACATGTGAGTAACTAGGGTCAAACTCCTCCGCTACGGAGGGCTTTTTCTTTGTGAGACGATCCCTATCTCCTCTGGGTGGGGGAGATGGCTGCTTGTTTTGTGAAATATCCTAGCTGACAAATTAAGTTCAGAGACAAAACATTTCTTCCCTGACTACAGAACACATTATCAGCACCCAGTCGGACTCATGTTTTTTATTCCGCAGAATTGCTTCCCTGTAAGATTTGCCTCTGCTCTGAAAGTCCTCTGGCTCCGCAAAATCTTACACGAGTTCAGCGCCAGAGCCTGGTCAACCACTGCTGCAGAGCTGACAGCTTGTTGGCTCTTTCGCATTTCTTTCTCTCCTTTTTTTTTTTTTTTTTTTGAGTGAATAAGTAGGTCTACTTAGGTTTATTATAGGAACAAAAGTTCTTCTGGAAAGCTAATTCTTTTGAATGGTTGAAATGAAAAATAATACCCCCTCCCCACCCTTCAGAGTCTATTCTGATTTAAGCAGATGAAAACGCCAGTGTTTCTAAATCTAAGGCTTTTTTTGGGGGGGATGTAGAATATAAAATACCTTTTCTAGCTATTGTGACAAGAAAGAAATGCACAGGTTTCTCCACAGAAGATTGCAGGGTCCATGGTGATCTAATTTATGTATCTTCCTGCCAGGAATAAAACCTCACGGTTGTGGCACTTATTCAATGATTATTTGATATTTTATGTATTCAGTGCAGATACAAAATATTTTTAAGTTGGGTTTTTAAACTACATAGAAAGAGAAAAAAAATACTGTTTTTCTCTTTTATCTTCTAGACAGCCACATGGAAAAGTATTCCTTACAAGAAGGGGGAGAGTGATGATTACAGGACAACACATGAAAATGTAACAATTATTAGGCCCACAGACAGATTATAAAGTAAGTCAACAAGACCCGTAGTATTGTGTCTGCCATTGGTTTCTGATGTCAGCAACTATCATTTGAAATAACTTTCTTAGCAAGACAGTCACTTCTTCTTTTGTCCTTTCTTTAACTTTTTTTTTCTTTCTTTATCTTAAGTGAGGGAAGAATAGTGGAAGTTGAGCCTTGACTGGAGTGTGTGCACACACAAGCCAGTGTGTGTTCAGTGTGAGAGAGGACGGGATGTGTGACCAGTCCCTGGTCAAAGAAAGAACGCCTTGAGTGCAAGAATCCGCTCTGTCAGCACATAGCAGTCAGAGTTAGGTGGTTTGTAAAGGTCTTTCTGTTGAGCTTCCTTTTTCTCAAGTCAATCCATTTAGGAGACACATGATTAACAGGACTATTTTTCTTTTAAAAAATAAACTATAAGAAAACAAAATATTTAAAATATTTTTTAAATGTTTCATCAGTTCTAAAGATTTATTTTATTTCTCTTGCTATCCCACAGTTGTATTAGTTTCCTGGGGCTTCTGTAATAGTTTCCACAAACTTGATAGCTTAAAACAACAGATATTTATTCTCTCACAGCTCTGGAGGCCAGGAGTCTGAAATTAAAGTGTCAGCAGGGTTGGTTCCTCCTGGATGGAGGCTCTGAAGGAGAATCTGTTCCAGCTTCTGTTCTGGCTTCTAGGGGCTGCCCACACTTGGTACTTCTTGGTGGGTCGAGGCCCAGCCACTCCATTCTCTGCCTCTGCACTGCCTTTCCCTCTGTGCATCCTGGTGTCTTCTCCCCTCTACCTCTTATAAAGACACCTGTTGTTGGATTTAGGGCCCACCCTGATCCAGGATATTCTCATCTGGAGATCCTTCTCTATATTACAACAGCAAAGACCCTTACTCCAAATAAGGTCACATTCATGGGTTCTGTGCACACATTTTGGGGGAAAGAAGGGGCCACTATTCAACTCTCTGCAGCAGTAATGGAGTCACTCTCCTGGCAATTCCTGAGGTTCATAATCTTAGTGTCACTTCTAATCTCTCTCTTTTTCCCTTCACTCTGTCTCTCTTTCTACTTCCTTTCTTCTGCAACACACACAAAGCACAGAGTTTGTAACTTGACTACTCCTTACTTCATTATCGTGTCGGACAGATTGAGTGAAGGATAGACATCTACAAAAATAAGAATTTTCATAGACTCTCACTGTTGAATTTAACTATTTTTAATCTTATTTAAATGTGTGCAACACAGAATTAGGTTTAAAGTTCTCATACAATCATAAAAGAAAAAACAAAGCTACAAATTAAGTATAACAAAAGTACACCACCAATAAAATCCAAATGTCATCATTCCACATGGTTTTTATTGTGTGTCTATTAGGTGCCAGACACTTGTCAGAGGTGCTGGAGACACAGCGATAAACCAGACTGGCAAAAATGTCTACCCTCATGGATTACTTGAAAGTATATTAGCAACCAGGATGGGAAGAACCAGATAATATTAATATGTCAAAACCAAATGCAACTGACAATGTGACTATATAGGACTTACTGCTACTGGGCAATGTCATTTGAGGTCAACATGTTTATGCTGCCGTTTATCATGTGATCACCTGGCCCTGCAACCTCGCTTCTGTGCGTCAGCGACTGCAGACGTGTCCTCCACATAATGAACAAGGACCCCCTCGGGCACAACTGCATCACTCATACGTGAAACCCACTGTGGTCTTTTCTCATTAGCCCTCGACAACCAAACAGCACATTATTCTGCCACATCGTTTCATTTTCTTTCATACCAAATCAATACACCAATAAAGTAAACAACATAGGAAACCAAAATCTTGCTCTATGAAAGCGCCTTTCAAGTGCAAATTTCACTGTGAATAAGTAATTTTGTCTTTAAAACTGATTAAAATAATTTAATAAATATGATCTGGATCTTTTTTTTCTTAACATGTCCTGACAACATATGGCTTGATCAGGATTCCCTATATTACTGAAGCCTTAACTGCAAAAGTACACAGGTATGAAAAAACACTTGTTCCACCCCAATATTTCATGAATGCCTCCTGTTGTTTTTTCTTTCTAGTATTTAAATTAAGAAATGGAATATATAAAATATACTTGTCAAATTTCAATTTAATAGTTTAAAGCTTAGTTGTATCTGCCAATACATGAACAACCCAGAACCTATAACTATAATTCCAACTTATAAGAGAGGTGGGGGGAAGGGGGAAAGGAGAGGGGAAGGGGAGAGAGACAGAGAGAGAGAGGGAGAGGGAGAGAGAGAGAGAGAGAGAACTGGTGTAACTCCACATTGACCATTTATGGCTATTTACCTATTCCTTTTGCCCCAGGCCACCTGGGCCTCTGAATTTTCAGGCCATTCGCTAGAGCAAACAAACTAGAACTAATCATTCTTTATTGCCATAAAGGGATATTTTAAACCATTATGTTAAAAATCACTTAGAACAATTTTGTTCTTTGGGCATTTCCAGTGTTTAGACCCCTGGATAAACAACCATCTACTGAACAGTGATGGGTGGGGAATGGTTATTGTGATTTTGAAATGAGAAGTGGTCAACCTAATAGCAGCCAGACGTGCTCACCAGTAATTTAAAAGTTAAATGCTATCATTTTGGTAATTACATGGTGCCAACACTCAACCACCAACAAAAGAAAACACAACACCTAAGTCACACGGCAGGGTTCAGTTATAATGTGGTCACCCAGATGATCCAAAAGAAAAGGCAGCATTTTCAAATTCTTAGGGAGAACTTGCTGACCCAGAGAATATAGGCTTGGAAACACTAACCTACAACATGTTTCCAGCTTTCTTTGTCCATCCCCGGTGCCCTCATCACGTCCACTCTAGACTCCTTATCTATTGCTCATGCCATATCTTCCCTCTTTGCCTTTATTCTCATTCACTCCAGTCCACCCCCTACTCATTATGCTCAGTTCAACCAACATTTTTAAGATCTACTTTGTGCCAGATGCTATGCAAAGTCCTAGGAATACTAAAGTGAAAGATACATGATTTCTATACACAAAGAACTCAGAAACTTGTATGCTCAAGGAAGTCCTTCCTTCCAACAATCGTGATCTCTTTCCCTCCTTCGAAGCATTCTATGAAATGTTTATTTTCCTCATTTCTTCCCAGACTCAACTCTCCAGGTTTCCCTCCCAGTTACACCTTTGGTAACTCACCTAGCCACGAGATAGACCTCTAACTCTCAAAGGAAATTCATATTTCTACATACACATGTGTACATATTTTTCTTTGAGTTTGTGCTGTCTCTTTTTTTCAGACTGTGAACCTCTTAGAAGTCAAGACTTTGGGTCCTGTATTCATTCTTTAAATGCATATGTCCTTGTACCCATCACTATTTCCCAGAAAACAAATATTTTCTTCTCTGTTCTTAGAGTGACCACTTGGCTAGCCAATTCTATCTAAAGATTAACTGAAGACAATTTCAAGGGGCAAAGGTCTTTTTCCCCAGAGCATACAACATTTGAGACAAGTCCAGGTGGCACTGCAACCAGAGTCTGGAATTTTAAAAGCCAGCAAGTGTAGAGAGATTGTCTGGACCTAATGTGTACCCCAAACCTTATGCTGCTAGACCAAGGCCACCCTGCAGAGCCCCCTGCTCCCCCAGAATGTGAATCCAGGAATCTGTGCACAGTTGTTTGTGTGCTCCCTTTTACGTCTGGTCAGCCTTCCTTTGGGGCCCCAAAGTGAGTCACATCCTCCATTAGCTCTGTTTGGCTCCATCTGTTCTATTTATATTTTATCATCTAATAGGAAAGACAGGCCAAGTGTTACATCATGGCTTCCCAGGGCAATTTGAAGGCTTTCTAACACCCATAATATCCAGAAGACAACAAAGACTCAAGACTATCTGAATTACCTTATAAAGCAATGCATAAAATGACACATGGACTTCAAGTAAGAGAATTTGCAATGATAGAGACCAAATGTGTATGGAAGCACTCACTTTAATTCATTACATTCCAAAAATCATTCTCCAAGATTGTAGCCACGGAACAGAAGCGTGCACACACGCACACACACAATAGCAGCCGCAAACACTCTAAGGTCCCTCCATGTAATAGCTCACATAATCCTCAGACATCCCTATGAGGTAGGTATGATTATCACTCTCATTTTGATATTCTCAGAGAAATCTGAAAAGTGAATTGGTGGACTGCAGTCTGACTGCAGTTTCTCAGCTTGCACTTTATGGAATTTCTGGTTGGTAAGGAGAAATCCCCTCTAAAGCCTCTATGACAAAGTGATTTTAGAGCGTCAGTAGTTTTTCTTTCTTTAAGCCAGATTTTTTTTTTTCTTTTAAATTGTTAACCTTACACTCTCTCTATTTATTTATTTTGGCCTTGGTGGACTAGACCACAGCTAAAACTTTATGGACCTAATAAAATTCCCAACATTCTCAGACATGGGTCGTGATGTTTGTGCGCTGGGCAGAAAACAAGGGTGCATTTATGAGGGGAATGGACATGTTTGGAGATAAATGAACTGAGGTCAGACATATAGGATTAAGCTGCAGGTACACTGTGTCACAGGTAACATATGGCTTAAGCATGTCCCTCACTTTCCATATTCCTTCTCCTCCGTCTCCTATTCCCCACAAGTGACATAGTGCCCAGTGCTGTTCCTTGATTACCAAGACCTCCCACTGTGACACTGCCAAAGGCTTGTCCCGCCTACGATAAATCACATCTAGACTTCCCATCCTACCCTCATAATTATGCCTTCAAAAATTATCTGTCCTCTGCTTCCTTCATTCACAGACCAGCTGTCTTGTAGGTGAGAGAGGTAGTTGGTCTGATAAAATAAATAAATCTGTTACCTCTATTGTATTAGGAAAGGCCTTTTAGCAGACGCTTTCTGGGGCCAATATCTCAGTCCGAAGCAGTGGTTCTATGGTTGAGGAAGTAGGTAGAGCTTGTGGCACTTTTGAAATTATGCCACACCAGCAGCTGCCTAATTTAACCACTACTATGAACTGAATGTGTGTGTCCCCTAAAAATTCATATGTTAAAACCATATCCTTCAATGTGATGGTGTTAGGAGATGGGGCCGTGGGGAGATGATTAGGGTTAGATGAGGGCATGAGGGTGAGGCTGTCATGATGGGATTAGTACCCTTAAAAAAAGAGAAGGAGACAT